>WYDI02028475.1:2548-12614 GCA_009867235.2 Psittacus erithacus
GAGCTGCTCTAAGGTCTCCCCTTCAGAAGCCTTCTCTTGTCCAGGCTGCCCCAGCCCAGCTCTCTCAGCCTGGCTCCGGAGCAGACCTGCTCCAGCCCTCTGATCATGGCTACGAGCCCCTCCATCACGGTTTAGCCATGATACGCAGGTATTTCCCGCCAGGGCACTGGAAGGGTCAGTTATCACAGGTACACTCGACGGCTGCTGCCTGTCCATGTCATCGCAAGGGGTTTTCATGCGGGGTGAGCTCCACAGGCGCTTCCCCTCGCTGCCTTACCCCGTCCCACCGCGCTGCGAGGCGGGAGCTCGGTCCCGGCCCCCTCCGAGCCCCGCTCACCTCAGGGGGCACCCGGGCCGGCGAGGCACCCGGCGGCACCGATGACATCACCGTTCTTCCCAAAGAAGCGCGCCCCGATTGGCGGAGGGTAAGCCGCCGGCTCCGCCAATGGGCGGCAGGCATGGCGGCAGGCCGGGCTGACGTGCGGGTTGCTGGCCGTATGGGGGTTTATTTTGCTTTGGGCCGCTCCAGCCGCCGCCATTAGAGAAGCCCGGGGAGCGGGGCGAGAGGTTCACCCCCTCTCCCCCCCGCGCCCCCCCCCCCGGCCGCGCCGGAGTGGGAGCGCCCGCCGCCGCGGCAGCTCGCCGCGTTGGGAGAGACCATGTCCTGAGCGGGGAGAGCAGCGCCGCAGCCAGCGGGCCGGGGGGTGGGGGGGGGTGGCAGCGGCGGCGGCGAGGGGCGCAGGCGGCTTCCAGCACCGAGCGGGTGCCTGAGGGACGGCTCCCGGCGGCCAGGTAAACCCCTGCCCCTTTCTCGGGCAGCGCTGGGGGAGGCCGGGCTGCAGGGACCCGGGAGCGAGTCGAGCCAGCCCCGGCAGTTCCCCGGCCGGTGACCCGCCGGCGGAGCGGGGTTGGGGTGGCCCGGCTGGGCCGAGGAGTGATGTGGGGTCGGAGTCGCCTCCTGCGCGGCTCCGTGGCCTCAGTCCTACGTGGAGCGGGGGGGTTGCTCCGGTGGTAGCCGCTGGCAGAAGGGCAGCCGCGGGATGCGGCGTTGTTGGGTCCCAGCCGCGCTGTGTGTGGTACGGACTTGGGAGAGCCGCGATACAGCACCGAGAGGTTCGGTACAAAGGCAGGAAACTCGGGTTTTTTTCTCCTGTGGCCGCTTCTCCAGGCGCGGGGCTGCGGTACCTCGGTGTGCTGGGGTGAGATCATGCCTCTGCTGCCTCCCCCTCCTTGTTTTTCCTCTTGGAGATGCCTGTTCTGGGCTGTGTGCTGGGGTAGGTGTTAGGAGCTGCTTCTACCTGTGAATTTGGATAGCAGAACTTCTGTAATGTTGCCTGTAGTACAGTGTCACGTACTGCCGGTGCTTTATCAGATGTGAAGCGCGGTGTATTTCCAAACCGAGCTTGTTTTTGTGAGCTGAAGTTTAAACAAGATGGGAAAAGTTGGGTTAATGAGGCAAGCCTTGCTTGGCTCTCCCATCACCGTCCCACGCTGCGGCAGCCCGCTGCCAGGGTTAGGTAAACTTCTCTGCGGAGGTCATGGATGTGTCTGTGAGGGTTTGAAGTGACTGAAGGCTTCTGGCTCTGCAGTGCTCTGTTCCCGGGTAAGGTAACTGATGGGAGAGCATGGATCTGGGTCTCCTGCATGGCAGGCACCGCTCGGCTGGGGTGAGCTGCTGCCGCCGCTGACTTTTAGTGCTAACAGGAATGACAGCTTTTTCTAGAATTCTTGGGAGCTGGTGTAGTAAACAAGTGTTGTTTGATGGGCTTTGTGCTGTGCTTGAACAGTCTCTACTCACGATACCAGCTGCGGGGTGGGGGTGGGACTGGCGTGTGAGTGCAACGCATTGGTGTGTTTGTAGATGCAGAAAGTTGGGAGGTGAATCATGGGATGGTTTGGGTTAAGGGACCATCAAAGATAGTCTAGTCCAGCCCCTCTGGAATGAGCAGTGAGGTGTCTTCTCTGTAATAACCTCAGCTTCTCTAACATATACTGTGTCAAAGCTGTGGTGGGAGCAGAACCCTCGTAACAGCAGCTCAGGAGAGGTTTGTTGCGCTCCGTTTGGTTTTCCCTTCTGCTCGTGTAGCATTTTGTCTGTGGTGACTGCAGAAAAGAGCTCTGCAGCCATTTCTCTTTTATGTGTGTGTTTTTGTTTGTTTTTTTCAGTGCTTACTCAGAGAAGAGGGAGCAGGTAAGCAGCGGGAGGTGTTCTGAAGCTCTGTTTGCCTCCTGAAGGCCAAATTGGTGTCTCAGTATGAGGAATCTGTTTAAAAGATCAATTTTGATTTAAGTTTGTCACAGCATTAAAAGCGAGTGATGCTTTTGGATGAGTTGCATTTTGGTAGCATTAGTGAAACTCTAATTATGTGGTGTAGTTCTCTTGATTTAAAAAGAAATTACTGACTTTTCTTATGCTGAAGACCAGCAGGTGGGGGTGACCGATGAGGCCATAGCCTGTTATTGCAGAGTTGTAGCCATTAGCATTTTCTCAGAAGTATAATTAAGCATATTAATTTAATTGGAATGTGGAGTGGCATAAAAGCGTCAATGGGATTCATCACAGAAGCATGTCTTAAATGGGAGACTAGGTAAAACACAAGATTGGTCAAGGCAACATTTTAAATCTTCCTGGTGTATGTCCATTTTAATGGTGTGTCATTCAGTATGTAAATTCCTCAGGGATGGCAAATCCCACCTGTCTTTGGTGTTCTTTGCATGGTGGCTCCATAACTATGTTGGAAGTGTAAGTAGAAAACGCTTTACTGACTGTATGGGAGGTTATTTTTAATACAGTCCACCAAATAATCAAATGTACTCTTGGGCACTTTAATGTGAGGTTTACTGGCTCTTACTGGTATTAACTTAGGTGCTAACGTTTCTCTTTCCAACTTCTCTTTGCCATATTGGGTTGAGATAGTGTAGAACTTCAAGTCGCTACATTCTTTATCATGGTATACCCTCTACAAATTGCAGCAAAACATTTAAGCTGCTACTGCAGTCCTGTTAGTAAGCTCATGCCCATTCCTCCCCCTAAAATATGAAGACTGGGTTATTTTGAGCTGTTCAGAATTTATGTCAACAAGTAATCCTCATTTTAACTGCATGAATTATGATCAGCAGTCTCCTGGTACTAAAATGGAACTAAACTTAAGTTTGGCAGCTGAAAATGGCTGGCTTAGCTGTAACAGAATTCTTTGTCTTTTAGTTTTTACATAGTACTACGTATGAAGTGAGGCAAAGTTGAAAAGTTTTCAGCATAGCTGATGAAGAGCTTCCCACTTCTCTTGTCAAATGGAGTAGCTTGGTAAAATCAGTTAAATAACAGATAATTCTATCTTTGTAATGTCAGTTGAATGGGATTGGTTATGCCTTAAAAAGAAAACGTCTGTCTTCTAATTCAGATCACAAACATGAGGAGTTTGGCCACTTTCTTGGTACTTACTCTTTCGTAGCACTTACTGTATAGCTGACATTGCTTTGACTTCCACAGAATCACATTGATTGTGTGACTGTGTTCAGTTTTGCATCATCAGCTGCTGAAGCATAGCTTCTCATATGTATCTAGTTAATTCTTTCGGAACTTTCTTGGCACATGAGATTAATAATAGGACTTTTATCTGTGGTGCTTAACAGTTTACATGCTTGAAAAGAAGAACTTCAACATTAATTCTGAAAACATGCTAGGTTATAATAATACAGATTATTTTATCTTTCCTCCTTTTGTGGCATGGGCAGGTTTTCAGAAGCTCTGTAGTCAAACTGGAGTTGTATCCATCTGGTGGTTTTCATGGCGCCTTTTTTCCTGTGCTGCTGTCCCATTTCTCCGTAAGCTCATTTTGGTGAAGACACAGGATGCTGGAGAGGGACTTTTCATCAGGGACTGTAGCAATAGGACAAAGGGTGATGGGTTCAAACTGAAACAGGGGAAGTTTAAGTTAGATATAAGGAAGGAGTTCTTTATTGTGAGGGTGCTGAGGCACTGGCACAGGGTGCCCAGAGAGGCTGTGGCTGCCCCATCCCTGACAGTGTTCAAGGCCAGGTTGAACACAGGGGCTTGGAGCAAGCTGCTCTAGTGGAAGATGTCCCTGCCCGTGGCAGGGGGTTGGAACTGAGTGATCTTAAGGTCTTTTCTAACCCAAACCATTCTATGATTCTAAGACAAGAGAGGTGGTGTGAAAGGGGGAGAAGGGAAGGAGTGCAGTGATGTTTGAAGAAGGAACTGTCTTCAGGAGTGGGCTGATACAGGGACCTTGGCTCTAGAAAGCAGAAGAGATAGTATATTGTTTTTTTTACCAGGGAACTTGGGAGGGTAATACGTTGGAAGGAGTTGTAGTTGCTGATGTGTGCAGGACATCTTGCCCATGAAGCAGCCAACTTTGTAGCTCTTTTGCATCTTCTGTACAGCAGATATAATTAAGTTGGCATTTTTCCCTCCTGTTGTGTGGATATAATCCCTTCTGCTTGTTCTTAAAACGGGGGTACTATTCCATCTTTTCTTTCTAGTAAAATGGAGTTGGTTGAGTTGTTTTTCTGTTTTCTGAGAGTGGCTGCTAATTTTGCTTGCATTCCCATGTGCAGTTTACATTAATGAAAGTTATTGCAAATGCTGGAGAAGGCACAATATTTACAGCTGTCTTGGAGATTCAGTTCAGAATTGAGCTGAAAGTACTTGAAGTTATGAGAACTGGATACAAACCAAATACCAGGGGTGCGACCTGCAATCCAGTGGAGGGGAGTCTGTGTCCCTTCCCATGACAGAGGGTTGGAACGAGATGATCTTAAGGTTCTTTCCAACCATAACTATTCTATGATCCTGTGTTAAGGTTTAAAAACCCTCTGTGTGATTCAATGGCTTTGATTGGATTTAGCATCTAGTCTTGAGTAGCTGTTTTGACTGAAACATAAGAAGTCCGAGTTACCAAGGAGTTTACAGACATTAAGAAACATTTCTACCTTCTAGATATCCAGGAGTTAGCTTTCCTGAGCTAAAGAAGACTGTCAGAACTGTGGTTTATGTCACTCTGGGAAGAAAAATAAACTTGTGTGGTCTGTTTGGTTTGCAGTAGATTAAAATTATTAACATCAAGTAATGTTTTGGTGGCTCTGAAGTTGCATGCCTTCTTGTATGTCCATTCATTTGAAACCCTTGCAGCTCTTGGTGTACAGTCAATTGTTCATCTGGGAAGAAAAATGACTCTGAAATTGAATAAATGTGGATAATTCTAGCAAAAAAGAAAAGGAAATTTGCTTTGTGAAGGTGACTGTCAGTTTGTGAAGTCCTTTTTCTTATGGCTGTAAGGACTGTAAGTGCTTTGTGGAAGCGTTGACTTGTACTTCTTTCCTTCAGGCTAATGAGCTTGAAAGTACTTCTTCTGTCTTCATTCATCTTCCTCGTATCTAAGCAGGGATTCAGTGGGCAGCTGAATTATTAGTTGTTGCTACTCCCTGAAACAGCTTCAGTACGGGTCTGAGACGTAAGTCCTCTGCAGTTCCAAGAAGTGTTGAGTACATACTTCTTGTGGCTGCCCAGCCTCTTCTTTTTTAAAGTTCACATTACCATGATAAGTCAGGAGTACTTTGTACTTGGTGTCTTAATGTCTGCCTGTCATATGACAGATTTAGATTAGACATGCGGAAGAGCTTCTTCCCTGTGAGGGTGCTGAGGCGCTGGCACAGAGTGCCCAGAGAAGCTGTGGCTGCCCCATCCCTGGCAGTGTTCAAGGCCAGGTTGGACACAGGGGCTTTTGGAGCAAGCTGTTCTAGTGGAAGGTGTCCCTGCCTGTGACAGGTTGGAACTGGATGAGCTTTAAGGTCCCCTCGAGCCCAAACCAGTATGGGATTCTATTATTTGTGCTTTCTGCTGAAGTACTGAGGTGGTTTGGTGGCCTGTTTGCATTTTTTTGACCTCCACACTACTGTTTAGCTTGGCAGGGATAAAAATAATCGTCACCTCATGGCTTCTAAATGATTTATTTAAAGAAGGTTCTACAGGGTTGTCTCTAGCAAGTTTTTCCCACTTCCAAAAGCAGGTTTACTTAGAGCTGTTAGTCTGAAACTTTCTAGCAGCTCAGAGCGCAGCCTTGCAATGGTTAACTTGGAGTTGCTGGATATGTATTGTGAGCAGAACACAGGTTATTAATCATAAGGGTAAAAAAACAAAAGAATTTATATCAGTCCTTCTCTAGAAGGAGTTAAATTTGTTTTCCTTATATTTGATTTTTGATACTAGTTCTTTGCACTATGTTAAGCAGCAGCATAGAGAGTAGTGGGTTTTCTGTGCTGTGATAACAGCATTTTACCTGCCTTTTACTTCTTTATTCCTTTCTTTTTTTTTTTTTGGATGCTTTGCTGTCTAGCCAGTAACTTAAGAAGAGCTGAATAAAATGTATGGCTTACTTGAACTAGCCTTAAATACAGCCCAATTGCAAGTACATATTCCAAAGACTGTCCTAAACTGTATCTCAAAGTGGCTTGCCATTAGTTAGGAGGGAACTATACAATAGTTGATGTTGAGTGTGTGTTTCCTTGTTTCATTTGATGGCAGGTGGTTTTTCTCCACCAAATGGTGGACTTTATGATCTTAAAAGTCTTTTCCAACCTAGTTGATTCTAAATGGTGTCTGTGTCTGCAGTTAGCCATGATCTGATTTATGGTGAGCCAATATTGAGGAGGCTCAGAGGGTAATAACTAGAACTGACTGTCAAATGTACAAGTCTTAATAGAAAGTTCCTTGGTTGTTGGACAGGTTTAAGTGTTTTTAAGTTCTGATGTCTGACTCCACAGTGTGTTTTGAGTCAGAGCATGACATCTGGTTTTCCTCAGCTTGTGAGAATGGCTGAGATCTAAACAAAAACGAGTCTTGTGTTTTAGGCATGTAGTCTAAACACAGATAAAATTTGACCTCCCTTTCTGTAAAGAATCATCTTGTTCAACTTCTGTACTTTGTCCTGTGCAAATAGGTTTAAAATGAAGCTTGAACAATTCTGTTGTTTATTGTGTGGGCTTGTTGCTGTTGTACGTTTAGAGTCAATATTCATCTGTTGCTGCCTGTTCATAATGATCAGATTCATTAAATGGCTCAGGCTGTACTTATGTGAATATTCCATCATTGCTCATTATTTTGAGTCACTTTGCTTGGTTTTTTATTGCAGTTGTGGGGGAGATGCTATGTATTATGTAACTGCTGATCTGCTTGCTCTGCTTTTCCCAAATTGGTTTCTAAGTACTCAGTCGTATTTAGTCCATCCTAATGGGTAGTAGCATCTCATCTAAATAGTGCAATTTTAATTGAGTTCTAAACAAATCAAACCTCTGAAAAGTGTAACTCTCTCCTGAAATGAGGAAGAGGACTGAACTGCAAGCATCTCCTTTTGTGTTTTTAGAGGTTGTTTTCAGCTGTTAAGATTTTTGTAGGTTTTAGCCCCAAATTTAATAGAGCTATAGATGGAGTTTGATCTGTTTGAGATAAGTAACAAACAAACCTGCAGGTTACACAGCAGCATTAAGTGTAGTGGTTAAGAGCATAAAAATGCTTTGAGGGATAAACATCAAAATAAGGGCAGCAGAAAGACAATGTTTAATATTCTCAAATACCTGGTAATTCTGGGATGAGCTCTCAGCTTCTGCATGAGAGTTACTTTATAGTCAGGTCTGTGTCTTAACCTAAAGTTCATTGTGAGTTCTTGTATTCCAGATGTCTGCTAAGATCTGCAACCTCCTGAATTTTTGACTTCTTCTTGCACAGAACACTTGCAGAACCAGGCAGCCTCCTCCATTAAAACTGCCTCTAAATTCTCATATGAGAAGTCAGGCTTGGAGGTTCATTTGAAATAACAGTAGTTGGATTGAAAGTGGGAACAGAAGATTGAAAAGAAAGCTGAAGAAAACCAGCCGAAATACCTGATAAAGTAGACTTCAGATGCTTTGCAATGAGTTCCGAATGCATAAATCGCAGTGAAAGCAGTGTTGTATGTATTGTATGTAAAGGAAGCCCATCTGAATTCCTCTGATGAACCAACTTCTGAATGTCTTCAAAAGTTAGCAGTAACTTTCTTAGGTGCTGTTTTGGTGAAGGGAACTGCATTTCTGGCAGTGTTTTTCTTTGGAAAATGAAGTTTTCTGCATGTTAGCTAATGGCTGGCTTAGAGAAAAGTTGTGTGTAATGAAGGAAGTCAGACTTAAAAGCTTGCAGTACTTTGACAGCCTAGACTTGATTGTTTAGAAAACTGCTGAAAAAACTACTTTAACCTGCTAGATTGTAAATAGTTACTCTGTAATAACTAAAATATTTTCAATTTCTGTATTCCTCATGCACCATTAATGTCACAGTTTGTAGATTGTGCTGTGATTTGAACAGCAATGATTTGGTCCTTAATAGAACTGAGATTTGAACTTGATGCCTCTCAATACAGCAGCATTTCTCCTATATCCCTGTTAGTGGGAACAAAGAAACAGTTCCATAGCTCAGGAGAGAAGAGGTGATCCTTGTGTGCTCCTGTTAAATTCCTTGCTTCAGTCTATCCAGGCTCATACGGAAAATGCTTGTAAATTTGTGACTTGCAGTAATATTTATGTTCTTTATTGTAATACAGAGTTCCTGCCCTTCCTGCAAAGCTTCCAGATTTAGCACTGAGCTGATTTGGTGCGCCATTGACAAGGTCAATGCTCTTAGTTCTGTCTTTAAAAGAGACGAGAATGGAACTTTAACTGTTCATTCCCTTTTAAACTACAGAAGTCTGGGTTCAGAATTTATTCTTTTAATATATTATCTTTTGAGGCTTATGCTGAATTCTTGAGGAAGAATATGCAAGAAATAGTGACTAGTTGAAGGTGGAGAAAGTAATTTCTTAACTCGAGAGTAAAATGTCAGAGAAAACCAGGCAAGGCAAATTCCAGGTGCACATCAGTTCTTAATACTTGGCAATACGTTGCAAATAGATTATTTAAAGATGTTTTTGTTGAAGTGTATTGACAATGAGATACTTCATAAGGATTCTTGAACCCAGAGAACAGACGTGGATTTGAACCAGTTAAATCTCAGTGTCTTCTCTGTAAATAATTGTTGAGGTTTTCAGGGAGTTTACAACTTTAAAAGGGACAAATAGGCCTTTTTGATTTAAGCTTGTGTACAATTCTGTTATCTTCTAGACCGTCCTACTGCCTGTAGTTAAAAATAGGCAAAATGGTGCGTGGCAAGTCCTTTAGTACAGCTTGTATGAGCTTTAAAAAGATGCCATGGTTTGAGGCAGCAGTTTATAAACCTGTTTATTTGATGACAGTGAAATCAAACCATTGCTTTGTTTCCTGTTGTAAAGAGTTGACTCAGATTCATCTTACGGGTCTTAATATTCTGCAGTTTACAGGCCAAACCCAGCTACAACTCTCTGAATTCAGACTAGTGCCTATTTTATTACAGCCATTCAAGGTAATAATCCAGATGTGTGATTTCAACAGGTTTTCCTGTTGCAGCTTTTATTTGTGTATAAGTGAACTTCAGTTTTCTAAGTCGTATGCTAATTTGTTATGGATCATTGGAAAAGAATTTGAGGCAGTGATGTGCAAGGGGAACACTTCTGAAAACATGTCAAGGTACGTGGAGTTAATCATGAGCGATTCTTCCTCAGAAAGCTGTTTGTCCACCATATGTTTATATGACTTCACAGGGACATTATCCAGCTGTGAGTGAGTAGTTACAGCTACCACACCCAGACCTTGTTTTGGTAGATGTACATTTAAATAGACCATGCTTCATGATGTAGAAAAGGATATAGGAGGTGAAAATGCTGCTGTTTGATCTTTCACTTTGACTCGCAGTCCTCTGCCTCTCACTCCTTCTTGTGGTTTGATGTGTGAAAGTTGTTACTGCACTCAAACTGTTAATGGCTTCTGTGTTTGGTAATGGAGATGTTTCTTTCAGGAGATGCTTTTGCTTGTTTTGATCTTCCAAAAAGTTGCTTCAGTGTTTAAAATGAAAATAAAAAATCACAGAGTCCCAGCCTGGTTTGTGTTGGAAGGGACCTTAAAGCTCATCCAGTTCCAACCCCTGCCATGGGCAGGGACACCTTCC
>WYDI02028476.1:0-119361 GCA_009867235.2 Psittacus erithacus
TGTGCGGCCATCCAGCCAGTTCTTTATCCACTGAGTGGTCCACCTATCAAATTGATGTCTCTCCAATTTAGAGACAAAGATGTCATGCGGGACAGTGTCAAACGCTTTGCACAAGTCCAGGTAGATGACGTCAACTGCTCTACCCCTGTCAGTCAGTTCTGTAGCCATGTGATCATCCCCATGGGCTCAGCCAGGATTAGGGCAGAGTGGGCAGCCATGTGCTCATGGCTGCAGTGGCCCCAGCATCTTCTCAGGTGTCCATCTTCTTGTGTCCATCTAGCAGGGTGTAGCTTTACCTGCATCTCCAGCTATGGAGTAAAATGAGCCTTTCTCCCTATTAGACACCGTTTACATGGTGAGTAAGAAACTGCCAAGTTGCTATGGTGAGGATTAAAGCAGGAGACCTTGAAGAGGTACACACCTTCTGTTGCAAATGTAGCAGGCTGTGGCAGAGGTTCAACGGATACTCCCCAGCTCAGCCAGCTGTGGCTTTGCCAGCTGCAGGGTGTCATGTATCTGCCGTGGGCTGCTGTAGGAAAACCAGAAAACTAGTAGAGGCGGAGATTAGCAAACAGAGTTTCATCACTGCTGCAGGGAGTGGGCTGGAGGAGCTGCACAAGCAGCTTTGAGCATTAGGACACTGAGTCCCAGTGTCCGCCCTGGGAAAGGATGCTGCCTCTGCGTGGGGACACAGGAAGGGTGTTGTACCCCTAGGGTGCCCCGCTATTTCTAACATGGCTAGCCAGTGGTGGATATAGTTTGGTCTGTTCTTCGTAGATCTTTGGGGCAGGAAGCACCTGAAAGCCAGACAGAGGTACTGAACATCAGCCATCACAGCTGCGCTGAGTTTTATGTTGCTGTCTGGAGGCACCCAGCACCCTCTATGTTACTGCAGTTTTGCTCCAGAGAGCAGCACTGCTCAAGCTCTCATACCAATCACAATGGCACCCAAAGGCTTCAACAGCAGCCAGATTGTTGGCTTTTGGCCTCCGCTTTTTCTTATGCTAGCTTTTCACTGACTTCAGTTGTTGACTTTTGGCTCTGGATTTATTTTGGTTAGTAGAACAAGGTTTCTTCCATGCTACCTTATGGTCTGACTGAGATGGGATGTGTCTCCAGTAGGCAGCACTATGCCAGCAGATCTCTGGGAGAAGAGATGAGTGGAAGACTCAAGTTAGTCTTTTTTCAAAATATAGTTGACCTTTAAAACCTATTAGAGCATCCAGGATAAATAAACACTTGGAGCTGGTGGCTTCTGGGGCTCCTAAATCAGCCAGGCATATTACTGTTCTTATAGAAAGAGCTCTGACTCATTATAAGATGCTGTGAAAGTGGCTAGGCTGAGTGAGTGCATTTACTGGACCCAAGTACAGCACCAAAAGGATTGATGTAGGAAGATGCCAAGCTCAAAAATGCCTGGAGTTTGTACTGGAGATACACAGTAAAAGAGCTGGATAAAGGCCTGTTAGTGGGACTATTCATCCGTTCCTCTGTCAGTGCAGACCTTCAGTAGATGTTTTTCTGTTGTTTTCCAATCTTTTCTTTAAATACTGCCAAGGATAGAGCTCCTGCCATGTCTGTTCCTTGCCTAGAAGAGCTCAAAATGAATGAATCCTATTTTTTCTGTCATCTTGATATTTCTGAAACTCTTACAAAGTACCTCTCATTTTAGGGCCTTTCTAGGCAAATCCAGCAATAACATCAAACATATGTATAAAACAGTCAAATGAGGAAGTCTTCTGGTGGTCTCTTGAAGCACTTCATGCTGTCCCCAAGACATGCTGCCATCCTTAGCGTGCCTGCTTGCATCAGTCTGACACTTGGGTCTCCTTTTTCAGCAGCTGACCAGTTTCCTTCTTTAAGGCTGAATCTTATTCCAGGCACTCAAAGAGATGTAGATTTGTAGCTGTCTTTAATTGCGGTGGAAGTGAAAATCCCCAAGCTGGCTTTGAAACCGGGATCTTCGTGGGCTAGGGTTGCAGCTTTTTTTCCTCTCATGCAGAAAGTTGGTCTGGTGAATTCAAAATGTGTGCCAGAACTAACTGCCAAAGCCCCCCAGATTAGAGAATTAAATATCACTAAATCAAATTGCACTAAGCAAAATAATTTTGTAATGCAAAAGTGTGAATAGGCTTGAATATATTTTAATTTTTCCCTGTATATACATATATTAGACATATATACAGTTCCCTATTAAGCCCTCCATTTGTTGCTGGCGCAGAAAATGAGCCTTGCTGCACCAGTTTAACCACCAGAACTCCAGCCGAGCTGTAGGAATAGCACATCTCCTAGTCAGAAGCATTAGGGATCCTGCGAGACGAATCTCTGCGCAGACCCCTTGGCAGCAGTGGGCAGATGTAGAGTCAGGGAAGGCTTTATATAACCTCCTTTTCTTTGCCATGTTGTGGATTTTTTTTCCTTTCTAGGTATAAAATGAAGGTCAGATCTTTACAGGAAAGGTACAAGGCAAATCTAAGCATCTTGCTCTTAGCATATGAGGTTTTATTCAGTGCAGTTATAGAGTCAGATGTTCAGGGGATAAAAAATTGCTGTAGCTCCTTTATATGTTAACCAGCAGCAGACTGTCTACTGGAAGCTGTTATGAAGCAATAAAAAAATTTAAATAAAATCCAGCAATTATAGATAAACTTACGTTAGCTGAAATGGTGGTTGATATTTTCTTCTGCATATGCAGTTGTTGTATAGCTTGTAGGAACATTTTCATTAAGATGACAGCCTCCTTAGTAATATGGTACATGGGAGCACTGTAGCAGTCCTGCACCAATTTCCAAGAACTGCATTACAGCAGCTGCTGTAATGCAGGTGTGTGCTAAGCTTACATTTCTCTAGTTTTAATTTGGTTAGAAAGGATGTGGAACTCTCAGTTTCTGAAGCATGAGCCTTTTCCTGCATGGAGCATCCCTTCATAATGATCCCAGCTAAAATTAGCTACTGTGATCGTTCATAGCGTATCAGATCCCCATTTGCCACGGTGGGAAGTTCTGACCCAGTTAATCTACCAGTGGGAAACACTTCTCTGTGCTCCGGTGCTTGGTGTGTCAGGAAAGATGATGTTCCAGCCACAGTCATTCTTTCCCTGGTGCCTCAGATAAATGAGCCTGTCACAGCAATGCAGCTACCTAGAATATTTGTTTTCATTTGTCACTTGGAATTCCCCTTCCACTTCTTTACTGGCTCATACTCATGGTTGGGAGCAACAGCCAAGGTTTCCATGAGCCTCTTCTTGTAAGAGTCTGTGCCTCTCAGAGTTCACCAGGTTCATGGGGTGGCTGCAGCTCTCTGGTCACTTGTAGTCTTGAATGTGTCAAGCAAAGTGAGCTTGGTCCTTTGAAGTCCTTGTTTTCATGCCAGGCCTCCAGGGGCTTTCTCACCAGAGGTTTTGCCTTCATGTGTCTTCTTTTCCTCATCAATATTTAAAACCTGTCATTTCTAGTACAGTACAAATAAGATCCCATTCTGGCTTAGAAGCAGCTACATATGGCTTTACCTGCAGAGTTATATAAATGCAGTCCTAATTAATTGGTACTCTTGCCTTGCATGGATAATAAATCTGGGTAGTGTAAATACACACAGTAGTTTCAGGCTTGGAGAAACATGGGAAGTGTGCACTCACAGTGAGACGAGGAGAGCAAAGAACAGGCAGAAAAAGAGGCAAAGAAAGAGAGATCTTTGAATCTTCCCCTGCCCTTTTTTTTTGTTTTTGTTTCTGTATGCACTTTCACATGCAGTTTCCAGCTGCATCTCACTGAGCTCAATCCCTGTTTTAAACAGGGTCCCCATCATCCTGTCACTGCTCAGTACTGGCATGAGCAGAGGTAGAGAGGAGATGGGGGCACTGCTGGAGGCTTTGCCCACTGCAGCACCAGGTCCTCTTAAGATGTTTGCCAGCTGCTGAAGTGGGTCCATGTGGGGGAGGCAGCTGTGCCACTGCCAGCTCAGCCCCCGTTCTTGCTGAGATAGTGGTGCAGTGCCAGCTGAAGGTGCTCATAATGCGACCATGACAAATGACTTGCTGATAATGCGGCCTGACAAAAACGCAATTGAACTGCAGGGAAGTGCTGTGCTCCTGGCCTCAATAAATGTATATATTGCATCCTGCTCACATCCTCAACCCGAAGAGCCCACCTGTGACAGGGAACAGAGATCCTTCAGATATCCAGAAGAGCATCAGGCCTTGCTTTGAAAGAAACTTGTGCCTGGGAGGCTCAAATTCCATTATCTGGGATTAAATAGGCTTTTAGGTGTGCAGGAGAGGAGGCTGGTGGTTAGATGCTGCCATGCAGCAGAGAGGCCAGAAGTGGGACAAGCTCGCCAGGGCCACTGGGCACATGGTATGCTGGAAGGATAGTGTTAACACTGTTCCCTCTCTGGGGAAAATGCTTTTGTCTCCTTTGTGCAGGGGTTTGGCTTTGTTCACCTGCAGGATTGGAAATAAAGACCAGTCAGGTGATTTTTATTTAAGAAATAGCTGTGACATTCAGGGCTTTGCCTCCTGCCAGCCAAGCCCAGCCTACACAAGCATTATGTGCTTTATTCAGCAGCATGCTATTTTAACTAAAAACCCCCCAACATTAAAACCCAGCCCAAAACCAGTGTAATACACACTGTGACTGGAAGCTCAGGGTAACATGTATTCAACCTGTTAGTCAAAAGTCCTGTGCTCTTGAGGGCATGGAGCAGCAACTGTCACAAACAGCACTCATCCAAGGAGGTCAGGGAGTGCTGGTAAAGCCAAGAAATCACACATTACTTCTGCAGAGTTACCATGTCCCAGTGTCCTGTTGCCATCTCCTCTACAATTTGTAGTATAGAGTTCAAAAATCTACCAAAGCCCTACATTCACGTTGTGCTTAGCAAGGACAGGCATACGCGTGGAGTAACACATGCATACCCAGCTTACGTGGGCAGTGCGAGTGACTGTGCCTGGCGTAGGACATGCCAGAGTCTGGAGCTGGCAGGTTATTTCAGGTTTGATGTGATTTTCCTTCCCTGAGGCGAATGGAACAGCAATGATAAATATGGCTGTAGGTGGCATTGAAGCTGTGCTCGAACATTAAGCTAGAGGAAATCATCAGTGTCCTTGGGCATGGATGTTACCTGTTACCTATGGATGTTGCCTGAGGATGATTACAGCAAGACAGGCAATGGCTCTTCTCTATATGAAATGTGGGGGTGGCTTTAAATGTTTGTTAAAGTACCTATATGGCTGTGTATAGATGTATCTATTTTTATACGTGTCAATCTATAAAGTTAGCTATTGATATCTATCTCTAGAGAGACAGAGATATAGAACAGAACATAGAATATAGAATAGGTATCGAAGGGAATTATAGACCTATAATAGAGTATATATATAGTGTATATATAATATATGTAATAGAGATAAAGTAGATCTGTTAGACATCTATTATACAGCGATTGATCTGTTGTATTAGCTATTATAGACATAGATCTATATGACTGCTATAATAGCTACATAGTATCTACAGCTAGATACCTATAACAGGGATAGGTATCTATATAGATATCTATCTATAGATAGATACAGATTTCAGATCTGCCTGAATATGCAGTGCAGATTACTGCAGAGCAGCAGTTTAAAGATACATCTTTGTCTCTGGATAGTCCAGCCAGCTCCTTGGGCAAAGCTGCTGTAGTCAGCTGCCATCTCCAGCCCTCCACATGATTTAGCAAATGCATGGCGTTGCCAGGCCCTCCAGTGCCTGCCTTCCCACTGCAGTCTTCTCAGCTGCTATGTCGGCAATAGGGAGGGGGAAAAGGAGAAAAAAATGGGAGGAAAAGGGACCGGGTTTATGCTTCAGCGGGTTGTCTGCCCATTAGGCCTACAGAGTGTTGCTGCATCCAGCACATGATGGAGTTATCGCAGGTTGCAGATCCCCAGTAGCCAATACTGGCATTTGAGTGCCCTCTGCTGATGTGCCGGCTGAGGTGTGAAGAAGCCTGCAGCCCTTCTGCTTCATGGCAGTGTGTTGCAGCTGTTTGGTGTGAGCTCCTGCCCCCAGGACCAGAGCGCAGGGTGGTTTGGGGAGCTGGAGGAGTTATACTGTGTTAAAAGCAGAGGAGATGGGGGCTGCAGGTGTCACCTGGGTGCCCAGGGCACTCTGGATGGCTCACAGCAGGCTGTAGGTAATCATCCCCACCCACCCCCCAAAAAAAAATGTTCTGGGTTGCTGTCAGCAAAGATGCTACAGCACAGAGCAAGCAGGGATGTGACCCAGGAGGCAGGAGTGGCAAAGGAAGCCATCCTGATCGTTTTGTGTTACAGAAAGGAAAAACCCTAGGATCCTGGGTCTTCTGTCTTAGCTTCTGGTCTTGGCAAACATTAAGAGGGATGTGTTCCTCTCTTGGCAAGCAGTAGCTCCCCCAGCACCCTCCCTCATGAGTCTGGGGATGAGTTTCCCATAAGCAATGGGTTTGTCCAGCTCCTGGGTGTCTGAGACTTGATGAGCCCACTAATCAGGCATGTGGGCAAGTGGGGACCACACACTGCCCACATAGCTTCATCTGCAGGTGGAACAAGAAAGGGGGTTGTGTGCATCGTCTGGAGCTGGCCGGGAGTATGTTGTGAGTTCTCCATAGCTGGTGCTAGGCACCAGAGTACATGAGGATGGGGTAGGATCAGCAAGCCCCTCTACTGCCCCAAACAGACCTGGCGGCTAGCAAGGCATCTCATCAGGTGAGCAGGAGTGTTGTGGGTCACTGGACAAGGTGGCTCCCTGAAAATTGTGCAAAACTCTCAGGGAGAGGAGTGGGGGTGCTGACCTGTGCATTCTGCTCCTACAGCAGCAGAGGCGGGAGAAGGAGCTGCGGAAGCAGCAGGAGCGGGAGCAGCGGCGGCACTATGAGGAGCAGATGAGGCGGGAGGAGGAGCGGCGGCGTGCGGAGCACGAGCAGGTATCACGATGGGAGCGAGGCAGTAGTCTTCAGCACAGATCTCTTCCTCTAATCAGGATTTTTCTTGTAAACACTCATAATTTGTGCTACTTGAGAGCAAATTGCTTAAATGTTAACACTGTGTGTGTTGCTTTCCACTGCTGTCACATATTTCTGTGTAGGTCCACTTGCAGGCCCGCAGGTGTGGAGACACTTGATGCAAGTTCTTCCCACCCGCTTGTTCCTGGGGTGGGGTTTTATGGTGTTCCCAGTTAATGTTTGCCATTTCCCAGTGGTTTTCACTGTTTACCCTCAGAGGTCCCTTGTAGGGTGGTAGACACCCTGGACTCTTTGGGCAGGGACAGAGAGTGCTGGCTCTCAGGCTGGGTGGATGTAGGTGCCCACCTCATTTTCCTTCCTCTCGGAAAATACTGTTTCTTTTACTTTCTCTCTCTTTTTCCTTTGATCCTTGCTGCCCATGCCTCCAGGAGTACATCAGGCGACAGTTAGAGGAGGAGCAGAGACAGTTAGAGATCCTGCAGCAGCAGTTGTTGCAGGAGCAAGCACTACTTCTGGTAAATGGGAGGCCACGACCACGCTTGCCGCTTTCTGCCCATGTCGTGTCCGCATGAGCCTGCGTGCACCCAAGCTACCTAAGTGATCCTTGCCATGCCAAGATAGGGGGGATGCCACTGTCACTGCCAGACCCGGAGCCTCCTGTCCCGCTCCGTGGCCATGAGCATGCCTCAATATCCCCACCACTGCTTCAGCTGGGTCCCCTTGTGGTGTACAGCACTCTCGTTGCATCCCTTCCCTGGCATCAGCGTGCTTGTGCCTTCATGACAGGAGCAGCTCTTCTAGTCGGTGTGTAGTTTTGAAGGCTGTTTGCAGCATGTTGGAGTGTGGTTGAGCTGTTGCATGCCTGCACCCAGAGAACCCCCCCTGCCATGCGGATTTTCATATTCCAAGTGGAGGCCTTTGTTTTAATTTCCTTGCAGAAACATTGTACATTCCATCTTGTGCTGTTTTTGTTCTAGATGTTCTCTCTATTTATTTAATTTGGTTTTGAGTTGTCCTTTTAAGGATGGTAGCTGTTATTCTCACTGCATTTTCTTTTAATCCGCAGAGATTATTCTTTTTGATCTTGCTATTAATTTTATTTAGGGAAAAGAAAAACCCTCAGACAAGCCTTTGCCTTTTAAAATGGCTCTTTCAAAATGATTTACTCATTAAACCTCATAGAGCCATAGGGATTCAGAAAGATCACAGAGTTAGCTATGCTGTGCAGCCCTTCCCACAAAGAATAAGGTAGCACTACAGAGGAGTTGACTTCACTTGAGCTTTGTCTGACCTGGTGATGTTCAGCATCTTATCAGGTTGATCCTTTGTTCTTCCCATCCAGAAAAATCAGGGCAAAGTCAATGGCAACTCCTAAGCAGATGTCAGCCCTCAGGGGTCATTGCAGGGCTTCCCTGGTGAGGCAGTGCTAGCACCCCTGGTTCCCAGTCAACAGGGCAGTTCACTGGCTGCAAAGTATCGGTTTTGAGGTCACAACTCTGAATTTGTTGGCTCTGTCCTCCCAGCTGTCTCTCCTCTGGGATGCTTTACAGCTCAGTCCCCAAAGTCTTTCACATTAATGAGCTTTGCCAGGAAACAGCCTTTCAGATACTCAGGCCCTGTTTTCCACCCAAACAGATAATTCTGTAGTTTGCAGCCCTGTGTTTACGGGCTGGCCAGGCATCCATTTCACTGTGTTTTCTTCTGGGTAGGAGTATAAGCGCAAGCAGCTGGAGGAGCAGCGGCAAGCAGAGAGGCTGCAGAGGCAGCTCCAGCAGGAGCGAGACTACCTGGTCTCCCTGCAGCAGCAGCAGCAGCGGCAGGACCAGAGGCCAGCAGAGAAGAAACCTCTCTACCATTATAAAGAAGGGATAAATGCCAGCGAGAAGCCAGCGTGGGCCAAGGAGGTAAGCAAGAGTAAGGAGCAAGAGGGTGCCTGCCAGCATCTGCAGGGCTGGGCACACAGTTCGGTCTGAAATACATACAGCAGATTGCACTCTGCTGGGCCAGCCTCCAGCAGATGCCATTAGCAGTGCTGGAAGCACTCCCAGTTCAATGCAGTGTGTGTGCATCTGTGTGTACCTTTGTGTAAGCAAAGAGAGTGAAGGAAGGAGGCTTTTCCGTGAGGGCGCGCAAGGAGGAAAATGGGTCCCTCCTGGAGGGGTTCAGCCATAGCTGAGGATATGTGAACATACTGGGAGCTCCTGGTGCTCCTACCTGTCATGTCCACAAGCCTACTGGGGGTCAGGGGTGGATGCAGAGGGTGGTTGTAGCAGGGTTCCTTGCTGAGCACTAATTCAGTTCCGCGTAGGCAAACAGGGATCACACAGCCTTTCCTCCCATGCTCAGGGCTGTATCTTTTGGGGTTGCTCTGCTTTCATGATTTTCAGGAAGGCAAGACACATTGACAGTTCTTTTTTTTCTCTCCAGCTAAAAGAGGTAATTGTAACAATTATGAGATCTTGAATATTAATTATTGCCTGGCTGAATAGCCTTGAAAAGATGAAGACATGCAATGTCTGCAGGGCAGTTTCAGGATCGTGTGCAAACTCCATCTCCTTAGTCTCTTTTTGGTGGCTCCAGTAAGACTGGTGCCCACTCTTGCATTAATTTTTCCAAAGTTCTTTGTGTTTAGTTGGTTTAATTTTGCAGCCTTTGGCAGAAAGATCTTTCAATAACTCGCCTATTCCTACTAAGCAGGATCACAGCTCTGCTGCCAAACGCCTGGCACCCTTTAGTCCTGGCAGAGATGTGACATTCATCCAGCACATAGCTCTCTCCTGGTCTTTCCTCTTGACAGCCTTCGGCTACATCCACAATACCTGCGAGCATCAAATGCTCAAGAAATTCAATCAGCTCTCCATTGCTAAGCAAAGGTCAATAACACAAACAGTTCTTAACCTTTCTAAACCATCACAGATGGAGATGTGGGTGTCTTTTCCCTTCTTTACACTCCCTTGGGTTTCTCCTTTGTTCCCTTCCAATTTAGTCTTCAGAGTCTTTTGGTGGTGATGCACCAGAAGGCATATTTTCATGGAGTTGCAGCATCATTCTCCAGCCTTTCCAGTGGAAGAAGAGGTTTGGTAAGTGGGTCTGCAGATGAGATGCTCCAGATGTGCTGAGCCACCTCTAACATGAAAGGTTTCCACCTGGATGGTGCCTCTGTGGCTTTGTGCGGAATAGGGTCTCTCTTGAACATGTGCAGAAGTGCTGAGAGCTGGTAGCAGGCAGGGAAAGGGGAATAAACTGTCTTTCATTGCCTGGTTTAAATAAATCCTCTGGAACGTCACTAAAGTACCTCTGGCACTGTCTTCAAATCCATAGCAAAGATATATAAAAAGGAACCTTATTCTTTATCTGGTGTGAAGGAGACAAATGCTGGATTTAGCTTTCTGTTTCAAGCACAAAGTCCCATTTCTTCTGTTGCATGGGGGAGGCATCTTTTTATTTGTTGCCATCACTTGAAGCGCAGCGTTGGGAGCTGTACAATATGAATGAGAGCAGCAGAATGTCACCTCATACCCTTTGCTGAAGTCACAGGGAAGATGAGGTTTCCTGGTGTTGGGGAGTATCTCCAGCTTCCACTAATTAGCTCTCCAAACCATTTACTCTTTACCTGTGTCCCTCTGATTTCTAATGAAATCCTCAAAGCAGCCACTGTGACATCTTTCTGCTCTTGGGAGCAGTAGTTTGATGTACTGCCTTGACAAAATACCTTTGGGAACTTCCCTAAACTACTCCTCTTGCTTTGATCCCCTGTTTTACCTACTGCATAGTCACACTTCTAGAACAATTCAGCTACTCTGCAGCATAGATTAAAGTCCCATCCTTGCTGGCTATACAGGTAGACTTGTGCTGATACTTAAATCATCCTACCATGGTTCTAGTTACAATTTAGCAATTTCCATACCCAGCCCATGCATGCTAATTTAACAGAAACATTGATACTTTGTTTTCCTTTGACAACAATGAAAAAACAAGTCTAGTGTTCAACCTACAATTTCTGGAGGCTCTGCAGAGCTTATTAGGATATTTTCTGAAGATTTTGCATGATATCCCATACCATCCTTGTATTTATATTCTTTGGTCTCAAATCTTCTCCCTCAGGAGCTTGATCACCATAGCTGTGTTCTTGCGTTGTGCCCCTCTCTGCTTTTCATAGCTCTCCTTTATGCACTTACTTTCCCACCTCACTCTTCTTCAGATGGTAACTCCAAGACCCTGCAGACACAGGGTAAAGCATAAAATGGCCGTAGCCACTCGTGTTGTGCCCCTGCATCCCTTTGTTAAGGGACTGGTTTGTCAGTGAAGACAAAGCTCTGGTTTAGGAACCAGACTGTACTGCATTTTTCATAGCTTCTCCGGTCAAGGATTTCTCTATTTGTGTGCTAAACAAAACAGTCTAATCAAATAGTCTTATCAGTAGACATGGATGCACATCTCCATCTGCTGCCCCATCTAATCATATTGTGAATGAAGAGTTATCCACTGGAAATTTACTTGGGATATAGCCAGGGTGCTGTCCTAGACCTGCCGTTTAGCCAGGTTCATCATCAAGGACTCACTGGGCCTTTTGGGCATTCTGTTGTAACCCTCTGATGATCCAGCCAGGGACATGGCGTTAGCACTCTAAGCACTAGTACTGTAATGAGCAGCTTTCTCCATTACTGGCTTGTTTGTTATAGACCAGTATTTGCTAAACAAAGTGATGCAGATAGTCAGGTGTCCTCAGTTAGCTACATTCTCTCCCCTTGTTACTTCCCTTATCACTATTATTATTAGTGATGGTAGTAGTAGTAGTTTTGTATTATACCTTAGTTACTGGACTGTTCTTATCTCAACCTGTGGGAGTTACGTTCTTTAGATTCTTCTCCACATACCCCCGGGAGCAGGGGGAGGAAGAAGCAGGGGGAGTGAGCAAGCAGCTGTGTGGTTCTGTGTTACCAGCTGGGCTTGAAGCACGACATGGAGTCTAACTTCTCAGTGACAAAGAAACTTGATCAGCTGAAGGGTAGGTTTGGGCAGGTGTATTCCATACATAACCATGCATAAAGGAGGGGACAAGTTTAATCAGAGGTTTTCCATGCAGTGGCCAGGCTCTGCGGTGCTTTCCCACAGCTCAGACCTTCCTGGGAGCTTAGGACTCAACTGTGCGTCACAAGCTCTGCTGTTCTCTGCAGCAGCCAACATGTGCGTCAGCTCCTCCTGCAGTCCCCGTGGCTTTATTCTTCTCTTGCTTTGAAGTGATGTATTAAAACATTAGCATCCTTCCACTGGGACCTGCACCGAAGCTGCTAAGAATGTTTCCTGTTTGAGGGGAATCTTGAGTTCAATTAGAAATGGCTTGAACCAGAGCGATGATGAATTCCTGCAGGGTTTTACTGCTTTTTCACTCACTCTGCCTAATGGTGGAGTCAGTAAATCTTCAAGAACTGCAGCTGGAGAGTCCCAAGAGCATCCTCTGCTGTTCTGGTGCAGCAAAGTCCTAGTGAGGAGATGCTGGCAGTGGGAAGCCAAGTGTCTTTCTCCTTCCTGGTACACAGACATCCCCATTTCGTCAGTCCCCTGCCTTCTACTCCACACAAGCTTTGACGTCCTCTATGATAGCTGCACTTTACGGCTTGGCAGTGTGCTGGAGAGTGCCTGCAAACAGGTGGAGGACTCAGCAGCAGCACTGTCTCTGCCTGCTGTTGTTCATGAGAAAGTTTGGTTGATAAGATGTACTGGGCCATGCCTGCAACTCAGTGCTCATGCTGCTGTTCCCTTGTTCAGGGAGAGTTCTCCTTTCTGCCCTGCTTGCCTTCCCATCCTTGTGTCCACTCCCATAAGCATCACCAAACCAAGTTCTGTACAGCCTCTGACAGCCAGTGGGCAGCATCTGGGGAAGTTGCAACAACCTCTTAGGACAACACTGCTGTGTCCTGGATGGTCCTTCATGAACTAGAAAGAAAAGAATCTGTAACACAAATCTCTTACCTAAATTTTACCTAAATCTGATGCCTGCTGATTTCCATCTGAAAATGGAAAAGATGCATTTTTATTATATAATTGCTTTTTTGTTCTATGAGTATTTATTACTTAAAAGCAGCTGTAGTTCTTTCCAAGCAAACTTACTTTAAAGAGTGCCTTTTAACATGCCATTGTACATGGTGGAATCAAGACATGCTAAGGATATTTAACATGTTAACGATACATGAATGAAAATACCCGTCAGATCTTGAGGTATCAGAAATTCTGCATAGCATATGCTATATGAATACTAATGCCTACAGTCTCTAACTGCACGAGCAGATTGCACGTATGTCTGGGTTAGCTGAAACCATTGCACTTTGATCAAGAGAAATTGAAAGCAGTGGGCTTTGGGTTCATTTCTCTACCGGTAGTGGAAGTTTTTCCTCTTTCATACATGACAAGGTGCCAGACTTACTAAATCTAGATCAAAGCCAGCCATTTTCTGGCTGCCATGTTGATTCTTTCATTCAGATCAAACAAAAGCACTGCTCATGTTGTTTATAATAGTGAAGGAAAAGGGTCCCCTTGCTTAAAGATACATTTGAGAAGAAGCAAGAGCTTCGCAGAAGTCATCTTCTGGAAGTACCTCTGAGAGTCATGTTTCCTTTTCTTTATTTCTTCATTTCATATTCAGAAATGAATTATGTGCATAAATACAAATAGTTCTTTCGGTGTCTTTAAAATGCATTTATTGCAAAATCTGCAGAGTGACTTGGATTCCATCATGATACAATATATGTGATATGCCAAAGGAGAATACATACCTTGGTTTTCTATTGGAGACAAGTTTTTATGGGGTGTTCACCCACTCTCACTGTCTCGCCGCAGGTGGAGGAACGCTCCCGGCTCAATCGCCAGAGCTCGCCGGCCATGCCCCATAAGGTGGCCAACAGGATTTCTGACCCCAGCCTGCCGCCTCGTTCGGAGTCTTTCAGCATCAGTGGTGTGCAGCCAGCCCGGACCCCACCCCTTCTTCGACCTGTGGACCCACAGGTAACAGCGTTTCCCCTGGCAGGCTCACATACCAGAGCCAGGATGCTGGGGGTGCTGGTAAGGTAACAAGAAAAAGAGCTGATTTAAGGGAAATTGTGTCTCAGCCTTAAGCATATTCATGAGTGAGAGCAGCATCTACATTCATGAGTGTATACCTCTTGTCACCTCCATGTGTTACCTACATCATGCTGGTTTATACCTTCCTTTGAAGCATCACGCACTAGTTACTGCCAGAAACAAGCTGGAGAAGCAAGAGGAACTGCTGGCCTGGTCCAGTGTGGCAGTTGCTCTGTTCGTCTTTGGATCTGGTTTATGTAAAGGATTAAAACCACAGTGCCTGGTACAAAAGATCCGAGATGCTTTTTTGCTTTCTTTGCTGCTTTAATTCAAGGTTTTGTTTTGGTTTTCCATTGAGTTGGCATCAGTCACAAACACATCTGGAGAGGACATAGATCACCATGACTGTCACACAGGAGGGGCATCAGTATTTTAAAAGTTCCTCCCAGCCATGAGGTCTGTAAGTACTCCGCCACCAAAAGCTGTAGGAGTGTTGATGCTGGCTCTGATCCAGCCCCTGGAATTACTGACACAGATCCACAGACTTAAGCAGGTGTTTCAGAGGGAAGTACAAAGCCTTTGCTCTAAGTCCAGCTGGGCTTTCTATGGGAAAATGTGCCAGCTAAGTGCCATGCACGTGTGGTATGTCCACTCGTAGGACAGCAGTACCATGCCTTCTTTAAACAGAATACATATAGGAAAGTCCTTAAACATACAGCTCTTTGACCCAGTGTACATGGTCTGTATACATTGGGAAGTAGGTAAAACCCCCACTGTAATCTTTGTGATTGACCAAATACTTTTCAGTGACCTTTTTGGTAACATATATTGTCAACAGCTACAAAGACTTCTGTTTGGCAATAAAATCACCTGACACCCAAAGACCCATGTAAACATATGCATGCATACACATATACATATGATACATGTATATGTGTGCATAGACATGTATGTAGAAATGTCAAATAAAAGTTACAACCCCCCTCTATCAAAGAAGTGCAGCTTCACAGGGTCCTGGGAGGAAGCTGTGATTTCACAAACTAACTTTGTGAATTTCTCAGATTTCCCAAAATAGATGTTGTTATTCCTTTCACTTGTAACCTTTAGATCTGTAGGGCTGATTCATGGGATGGTGGCTACCTAGACCTATAGAAACTCATGCTGCAAGATATTTTTTTAAGCCATCTATGCCTTGGAATTCTTGACGATTTTTTTTATTATTATTATTTATTATCCCTTTTTTTTTTTCCTCCTCCATTTTAACAGGGAAAATCCATGCCAAACTCATTAGTACAACTTTAGACATGCAAGCATAGGAGCTGTAAATGCATCCAGTGGCAAGCAGAGCCTGGGGTGGGTACAGTGTTCATGGAAGCTGACAGGAGGGAGCAGCCTGCCGCTGCTCCTGGAGTGGTACCCATGGATCAGTACTGGGCTGTCGGCATGAGCCTATCTCCGGCTGCACGCAGGAGTGGTCAGGGCTGGAGCATGACATTGCCTGATCTTAAAAGGCTGAGCTGTGTAGGCATGATTTTTAATAGGTATTGTGTTGAAGCAATATACATCAGACATTCCTGAAACCAAGGGAGTGCTGATCTCAAACTGAGGGGACTTTTTAGTGCATCTGAAGTGCTAAATTAAATATTTTAATCAATTTTTTTTTAATCAATTTTTAAAATATTTTTTTTATTTTTTCTTTTTCTTTCTTTTTTCCCCCCCATTTTGTACTGATAGTTCTGTTTTGACTTGGTGCTTAGATTCCACATCTGGTCACTGTGAAATCCCAAGGAAGCTCCTTGTCTGGGTCTCAGTCACTGCATGAACAGCCTGCAAAGGGACTGGCTGGGTTTCAGGAGGCTTTGACGGTGACCTCTCACCGCACTGAGATGCCAAGGCAGAACTCGGACCCCACCTCAGAAAACCCTCCTCTGCCCCCTCGCATTGAAAAGTTTGACCGAAGTTCTTGGTTACGGCAGGAGGAAGACATTCCACCAAAGGTAACACTACCGCTCCTCACTTTCAGCACATCAAAGAGGCAATCCCAGAGCTAAGTCCCCATGGAGCAGTGCTGCGCTCAGCACCTCTGGCAAAGCAGATTGGGCAGGACTGAGCCCATCCCCATGGCTCTGCGGCGAGTACCAATGGCCCCGGGGCTACATTTCCAAGGCAGGTTTTGCACAAGATGCTGGTAGCTGCTCTCGGGCACGCACCCAGTGCTGCAAAGTAGTGTTGCCCTCCAACAGAGAAAGTTCTGGAGCCTGAATAGAGGCCATAATAAATTAATGTCTCCTTCCCCTAGGATAAGAAACAACCTTCTGTTTAAATAGAATTAGAGGAACATAAAATTTGTCATACTCAATAAGATGGGCCCTTTTTAGTCTGTACCCTGCCTCCAGTTGCAATCAATATTTGATGGAAGACTTGTAAGGGCTCCAGCAGCTTTTTACATTCACTGACATTTTGGCAGTGTCTGGCAGTACCTCTTTAATTAAGACTCTTCTGGACCAGTATTTCAATCACGTTGTTTATGCACCGTCGTTTTGGAAGAATTGTAACTTGGCCATTAAAGTTCCCCTTACAGTGAGTCAGTGCTCAGCATTGGAGGATTTTTACAGAGAAAAAATGATTATAAATTCATTAGCGACAGCAAGGCAGTATTTGTCCCCGATTAAGAGGCAGTTTTTCTTTGTATTCATAAAGTAAGTGGCTTAAGAGCAAAATACCAGCTACCAGGTAAGCCTCCCTGTGCAAGAGATCTATGGTGGCCTGTCACATGTGTTAATAATGTTCACATTTTTGCTACCACCAACTGAGAGGAGACATCAGTGCTTACCTGAGAGCGAAAGCAAGTGAACAGCTCCTGGAGCTGTTTGTGTGCTTCAGTTCTCAGTAGTGCAGGAGGGTGGGTGCCTGGTTTTAACCTTATTTTGAAAAAACTCTTGCAATTTAAAGTTGATTTTTGCCTAGAGTCCTTTGAGAAGGGTGTCTCTTAACTGTAGTGATACACTTCATGGTGAAACCACAGCACCAGCTCCTTGGAAAAAAGATGTTTTCCAACAATATGGAGTATTTTCCCCATTAGCTGAGGGAACATAAACTCTGTAAGGTATCCCCATGAAATCACATTTAAGGCTGTTGTGTCAGCGGTAATAGCCATGAAGAGTCTGACTTCACGTTTTACTGCCCAAAGTGGGTTTGATGTGTTTGTAAATGAGAATGAAAGGACTGCCCCATGAGGCAGGGCTGGCTGTCTCTGTGGTCCAGGATCTTGTTTCTGCCTGTACTTATGGCTGGATGCTTCAGAGGAAGGTAAAAATACTCCCCAGGTCCCAACTGCACGGTACCCTACCCGATGGGGAGATTTCTTTTTAATGAGACAAGCTGTAGCTAATGATACTGCAGAATATGAAGCTTGCTTGCTCTCTAAATCGTTTTCTCTTGCCTAACATAACTGTGTGTTTATTCACAAGAAAAAAAACTTCCACCATGTCTCTGAAATGCACTTCAGTTAGAATTTTACCTTAAAAAGTCATTTCCTGGGTTTTGCTAGATTTAAATTATATATGTGTGTGTGTACACACATACATTCACTTTTGAAGAAGTAAACACCCTCTTTGATGGGAGCTGGGCTGCTCAGGGGCTCCCCTGCCAGGAGCATCCCTCACCACACCCTTCTGAGACATTGACACATTTCTGTCTCACACTTGGGTGATCCCTTCTAAAAGCTGAGAGCTTTGTGGTTTATAATTGCCTGCCCCTCAGTGGGAAGTCAATTGTAAATCAAGTAATAAGGCAGTGTTGGGAGGTGATCTCTCAGGTGGGCAAATGGCAGCCAGAATGGTGGGACAGACTGGTTGACAGCAGATGTGTCTGCTCTTTTCCAGGTGCCTCAACGAACCACTTCCATATCCCCTGCTCTGGCGAGGAAGAACTCCCCGGGCAACGGCAGTGCCCTGGGGCCCCGGCTGGGCTCCCAACCTATTCGAGCAAGGTATGGGCATAAGCAAGATACGGACATGGGCAAGGTATGGACACAGAGGGCAATGGGCAGGAGTGATCCCAGCATGCACTCTTTTCCCTGGCTGGGGAGCCCAGACATGGGCTGGGGTTTAGCCCTGCTTTTACTGATTGGTAACAACACAAGATTTGCAATGCTTCTCTTATTGCAGTTAACTTTTGCATTCGTCAGTATTTTGTACTGGCACCAAAGGCTGTGAGTGCTTAGGTCCCTGGAGGTTTTGCTCCCTGGGCTGAATATGTTCCTGGGCATTGCAGGGTTTGGAAGCTGATGCTGCATCTGCAGCTAAGGGTAAAACAGGAATTTGGGCACTCCCTTTAGCAGAACCAGGCTCTGTTTCTCTCAGTGTCACCTCTCACTTATAAGGGGATCCACATAAGCCAGTGGGGAGATCTCAGTGATACATTCCATTGGTTTTCTATGCATCAGAGCAGCTTTTCACAGATAATGACTGAGGAATGTGCTTTTACAGCTTGGGGAAATTTTCATTAGATGTAGACCAAAGATAAAATCACTTTCAGTTTCCTACAACTAGGGCCTTTAGTTTAGCCACATAGAGCTCTTGGGCATGGTGGTGTGCAGGGCACGCTTGTAGCACCCTGAGGCAGGACACTGTACCACAGCAGCAGTCTGATCTGCCATGTCAGAAATATCCCTGGACATGTATAAACCAAGCAGGAAATTTGACAGGCTGTGCTCACAGCTGGATGGAAAAAACCTGGCTTAGTCATGCAAGAGTTTGCCTCTGGTTTGCAGAGCATCACGAACAGCTATAGACCTCAGACAGGCAAATCTCAAGGTAATGTGTGTTCCACATAGCCTTGTGTGAAGGAGCTCCTTGGTTTTTCTTTCTGCCTTGTCCTTTCAGGGTGAGGTCAAAAAGAGAACACTGGGATGTCTGTAGCCATGTGCTATCACCAGTTTCAGGATACACGTTTCTTTCCAGCTCAGTGCCTCAACCATGCATCAGCAAACTCACATACAGTGGGCAGCAGCTTAGAGTAGCTGACAGGGGTAGCAGAAGGCAGAAGAATTTTATTGTTGTTACTCTTTTTTTTTTTTTTTTTAATTAAGAGAAAAAAACATTCCTATAGTGGTTTGTTTCCCTTTATTGCTGAAGGCTGAAGCATTTTGAATTCTTTAAAATGTTCTTCTAATTAGTGTTTGCTTGAAGGACAATTTAAAATGCAGAGGGATATTGGCCTGCGTAATCCTAGGAAGTGATGATATTGGAAATAAAAACAATAAGGGGATCTGGGGTTCAAGTTGAAGCTTGCCCACTGTTTTCTGGACATTGCAGTCCCAGTCCCGGTTGGTACAGGTATGTGCATTAGTTGCCAAAGTTTTCAAATACATTTCATGAGTTAATTTTGCTAAGGACACATCACCCATACAACATGAGGTGGAGGCCTTCAGTTGGATGAAAATTGGAAATTATTAGGATGCTATCATAGTCATTAAACTTAATATTCAGTGAAAGTATTTTCTATTTCATTTCTCTCACATCAGTGTAACATTTCTCCAGCTTTCGTTTTGAACTACCTCTCCTATTGGTTCTTGATTCCCCCCATGCATAAATGTAAATATTATAAAAATACGCTTTCCTTTGTTTGTCACCCTGTTGTAGCAAATGAGGGGATTTTCCTTGCACACAGAAAGCTGCTGTCTTGCTGTCATCATTTTAATACCCACCTGTTTCAATGCAAAATAACAGTAGGCAGGGATTTTATACAATATCCGTGTTAGGCTCTGTCCAAACAATTCTGCCAACAACCCCATTGTGGCAGTGGGCCTTAGCACAATTTGCACCAATATGGTTGTTCTCTGAGGACGTGCCATGCAAACCCCACAGACCTTGCACCTTACATGCATGGCCTCCAATTGTAATTGTATTATTCATGTGGCACTGTTGCCACATTCTTTTTATGTATGCAAAGTTCTAATTGGACTTGATGGAGAAAGCTTTTCATACATTTTTAACAGGACTTTGAATAAGATAATTTAATAGAAATATTGTATAAAAGCAAATTGCATAACTCTGTGTGAACATATCTTCTGATTTCATTTCAGTGCCAAATAAGAACTAATTTCCTGAAGGCATCTGATACCCAGAAAGATATTAATCACTCTTCATGTATCAAGGATGCTTTTTATTCTAGATGTATGCATGTTCACAAGGCGAGAGAAATCAAGGAACAAAAGGGGATCTCTGATGCAAGTTTAAAGTGAAGCCATGAAAATTGGGAAGTATGAATAAGTGGTAAAAGTGATCTGCAGCCTTGTTGCAAACTTGAGATCCTTTCTTCAGTTAAATACTTCTTTCTCTGTCTAACAAACAGCGATGTGCAAATTCCTGCTTTTGTGATGAATATTGGTAGTTAAGTAGATAAATCCAGCATTGCAAATCTACAGACTGAAAGGGAGTTCTCAACAAAGAATCTTAATTTTTGACGAATTTGGCAAAATAAGAGCAGAACGCCTCTCTAGCCAGTTCTTCATTGTGGTTGTGGTGCACCTCCATAAAAAGATGGTCAGTGCCTAATTCTACGTAGTCCCTCAGTGGGGCTTGCAGGCTCAGTCGCTTCAGAAAAGAAGACCTCAGCCCTGTCTTCTCCAGCAGAGGAGCTGTCCCCTTACCTTTGCAACTCTCCCTGTCAGTGTGGGAAGCAGCTGAACCTTGGAGGAGTGTGTGACACTGGCTGATGGTGCCCTTCTGGTTTGTGCTCCTGCAGCAACCCAGACCTGAGGAGGACGGAGCCCATCATGGAGAGCCCACTGCAGAGGACCAGCAGCGGCAGCTCCTCCAGCTCCAGCACTCCCAGCTCTCAGCCCAGCTCCCAGGGTGGGTCCCAGCCTGGCTCCCAGGCTGGCTCAAGTGAGCGCAACAGAGTCAGAGGTGAGGTTCTCGAAAACATCCCTTAGCATTGGGCATGCTTTCTGCGGCTTGTTTGATAAGCAGGAAGGGCAAGAGGTCTGTGATCTCATGTATGGTTTTTAACAAATTAAAAAATCAAAGAATTCATCATTCCTGATGCACTTCTGTGACCAGCTGACCTCCTAGCAAACAGAGATGCCAACACTTCCTTTTGCCTGGATGCTGATGTACAATGCCCATGGCAGCTTGTGCTGCTTCTGCATTCACGGTGCCAAATAGTTTGTACAAAAGGAGATGAGGGTTATGCTTTAGGGTAAACAAAATGATAAAAAAAATACCGGTGTGTTTCCTGTCTTCATCAACCCAAGCACACTTCTTCTGTGATGGTTTCTTTGGGAGTGTGTTTCACTTCTAGAAGTACATTTAATTTTTTTGGAGCTTCATCTTTGTGCAGAGCCTGAGATGGGAGCAGAGGAGTGAATTAGACCATAAGAAGCTTTCTCTAAAATGTTTTTGCCAGGCAGCCATGCTGACACTGGGTTTATGTTCCTAGTCAAATTATTTCATCTTAGAGCCACTCTTAAAGATATTCCATTCCCCCTTTTAATCGCAGAAGGAGTTGCTAAAGCACATACAACACATACATCTGCATTTCTGGCACAGCCCCACAGTATAAATCCCTAGGGCTGAAGTGCGTTAAAACATGCTGTCTCCATGCTTTGAATTCTTTATGACTTGGCTGTAAAATGACATGTCTGTTGTTGAAATCATTACTCCTCTATGTAGTCAGTAAAAGGAGTTTATCACCAGTTGTCCTTTTTGGTTTGATTTTGGTTTTAGTAATGAGGAATCTTGTGACAAATAATGTCCCAGCAATGTCAGATGCTGCAGAGCTTTTTATTTATCACATGCTCTGTCTTTTTGCAAAGGGAATTTGTTTCTTTAGTAGAAAGAAGAGCAGTAATACTGCAAGAGGGCTGTCAGTGGAGGTAGGCCTTGGTCATGGCTTTTGTTGCTATGTTTATGGCGACTTGTTGCAATGACAGTCAGAGAGGAGCAGGAGAGCTTTTCGAGACAACAGAAACAAGACAGTGATGGAGCCCTCAGTCCTACTTGTTCTAGGTGACAGGATGCAGTGATAGTTTTCAGCAATATTTTAATTCCCACTCTCTCTGCTTGCCTTTCGCCCAGGGAACACCAAGCCTGAAGGGTCGCCTGTGCTCTCCCACGAGCCTGCTAAGGTCAAGCAGGAAGACAACAGGGATGTGACGCGACCAAGCCGACCTGCTGTGAGTCTTAAATTATTTCCCATGGGAATGTTGCCAGCTGGCTTGGCCACGTTTCCCTTCAGGGTGGTAGCACAACTGCAAGGCCCCCAAAAAAGAGGCTAGTACTGTTGCTTCTCCAGCAGAGACTGGAAAGCAGTGGTACAGCAAGAGCCCACGGGAGATATGAATGCTTAAGGGAGTGCATGAATTTTTATCAGGAACCCAAGTCTAGGGGAAAGCACTTAAGCCTGTGTTTTCAAGTGAAGCAGATGCTTAAGGGCTTTGCTAGCTTGGGTGTGGTGGTTGCCTATGGCACATTGTTGTGTTCCGTGCTGCATGTCCCACCGCAGCAGCCCAGCGGAGGGATGCTCTGCTTGGGAAACCAGCCCCCGACAGCCTTCACAGCTTAAAACCAAGCCTGGTAGTGGTCTCTGTACAATCCCATTTGATTATTCTGAGCAAAATCTCATCCGAAGTGTTTCCTCCTGGTTTAATGCTGTTGACATTTGTATTTTAAAACTGCAGACTCGGCCTAATGAAATGAATTTTCACTGCTTCTCTTTTCTAATGTGTAATAATGTTTTGTTGATGTTTTTTTCTCTACACTCCACAGCGTTGAGCTAACAATTCTAATTTTATTTCTAACCTGCTTGCCCTTCCTCTGGCTTTTTCCTGTCCCGATCTGTTTCCTCTGATGCTGATTATTCTTCCCTTACCCACAGAGCTATAAGAAAGCTATAGATGAGGTTAGTGATATCTTTTCTCAGTGGGTCATGCCTGTGCAAGGTTGACTTGTTAGTGCTCAATACCAAACTGGGTTTTCTTGGTGCTGACATTGAAAAAGTGACGACGTAGTCTTGGGGCAGACAAGAGACAGAAAGATTGTGTCTCGGCATAGGGAGCCTGCGTGTGGGGAGGGGAGCAGCACGGCCGTTGTGTTCTGCTCAGCCAAGGGCTGCCTGAAACCCACTGGCCAGACCACTTGCATGGAAGCCGTGGCAAGAAGCACCCCAGCATTCACACACAGAGCAAACAGTGCTGCCGTTTTGGTGTATTTGAAAAAGAAAGAGCAAGAGTGGAGGTTTCTGGTACCAGTGGAGGGGGTCTGGGCAGCCTGTGTCACTCACTGCATTCTGCTCTCAGCTACAGCCCCCAGCCACCCCCTGATTTCAGTGGGGCCATCGAGCACTATTTGAAGTGCATTTTAAACCTAATTCAAATGAACGTGCTTGGCAAATAGAGGAAAACAAAGCAGTGGGATGCATTGGGTAGTTCATTCTCATGGACCAGACCATCAGCTGTAAAGCCAGAGTCAGCAGAGTTGTCTTGGATGTTGATGGCCAATGCTAGTCTTCCTCCATCCTCTTAAAAAAATAAAAGTCCTGAATTACACTTTTTTTTTTTTTTGACCATATGATAATATTCTGACTATGTGTGCATCTGGTGATGCTGAATGTTTTAGTGTTCATGGGGAAAGGTCAAACATTCCTGATGTAACATTTAACTTGCCTCACACACATCACTATGTGCTGATACGGGTAATTGTGGAGCTGTAATGGCAAGCACCTGTACCAGCAGCCTCTCCTACAGCCTCATTCCTCTAAAACTAGAAGATACAGAAGAAGGAAGATGTGCTAGTTAGTTAACTTGTTCTCTTGGGTAAAACATGAGCAATGCATTTGTATACTGAGGTGCTTTGTTAAGGAAAAAGCCCATAAATCACTGTCTAAATAAAGGCAGCGTGTGAGCTAAATTCAAGTTCAATGAGCTGTGTGATTTTGGAAACCAGTCTGACTTGATTACAGCAAATATTAAATCCAAAGAAGTCTTTGTAATTAAAAGTAATTAAAAAGCACTGATACTGTTAACTTATGTATTATGTCATCCTCAGTAACAACATTTCACACACATGTGGAACTACAGAGCACTTTCTATTTGTCAGATTGTTTTTGGTCCAAGAGCAACTCAGTGAAGCTATTTAATCCTACATAGTGCTCATTACTTAGAGAAAATCAAAAAATTAACCATCCTGAGGCAAAGCTTTAACTAGGAAATACAAGTTATCTGATTATATTGTCTAGAGTATTATTGCTCTTACAACTTCCAAATTAGTTGTTAAAAACTAATTAAACTGATTTTTAAAATACTTTATTATCTTCTAGTGATGACCAAAGGAAGCTGATAGGGTGCCTTGAAACATGTTAGAAATGAAAGGTGCAAAAAAAAAGCAGTTTTCACAGTTTGTCACTGTGATAGGGGAGGGTTCAGTCCTAGTCCTTCTTTCACTGTAGGAAGTCCAGCTGCAATTTTAAGAGGCTCTTATGCAGTCCTAAAGCCCTTTTTAAAGTTGAGAAGGCTCTAAACCAACTCAAAGGCAAGTGCTTAATAAAGAACATATTTTATACTATAAATGGAAAGCATTGTTAAGCTATTGAAATTGTCATTAATTCTTATTTAGGAAAAGAAACAATCACGTCATTTGAGCTGCTACAGTGCTAATTAAAATAATTAGTTGTCGTGACTCAGATTTGACTGCATTTCTATCCCAAACGTCTTGGCATCAAAAATAAACTCTTGAAATACCACATTCTCTCTTTAATCTTGATACCTGTTATATACTGTAATATACTTTAATCTTGATAATTTGTACCTGTCTTTAAAGGTACAGAGAGCATTTGGAGAGGGATATATAATACCCATCACAGGTACCTGCTGCGAAGCAGAGATTCATCCTTTGGTCATTTTAAAAATACTGAGTTTTGGTCTACTAATATTTAAGGGTCTGATGCAAAGATCTCTGACATCCATGGGAGTCCTTCCTCTACATCAGAGGCTGGGCAGGGCAGACCTGGGAGCAGAATGTGCGGCTCTTGACAGTGGGAGCCTGCTGGGAGGTGTGGGTTATGAGTAACCAAAGTACAGATTGCTTGCAAAATATTCCTGCTTCACAGTTAGGAAATAAACTGGGTTTGCATCTCAGCATAGAGGTTTTCCGTCGTTTTCTTCACATGTCAACAGGGTAGATTTTTTGCAACCATAATTAGTATTGCTGTAGTCGTCCTGCTGGAACGGTAAACTGGAAATGCAGTAAATGAGAGTATGGCCATAAGACAATTGTGGAATTTAGTCTTTTTCAATGAGTTTCTTTCTCCCTAATCCTTTATCTCTGACCGAATGCACTGATGCCTACCTCGGTCACTAATATAGGGAGAAATGGTAAGACTGACAATTGCGATGCTTTGTTCGTCGTGTGCATGTCTTGTGCAACAGAGTTCTCTAACCCATTCTAATTCAAGCTCTCATGCTTTTCTGCCCTACTGCTTCCCCCTGCATTGCTATAAAAGCATGTAAGATAACAAAAAGTCTCTTTTCTACACGGTGCCTGCCATGTTCCTTGTTTTGAAATAGCAGTGTCTATTTTATATGACTGTCGGGTCTGAGACCTCATCAAAGTCATGGTAAACTGAAAAATTATTACTAGGCTTTGGGACTGCTCATATTTTATTTTTTTCTTGTTTCAAAGCTTTTTTTTTTTGTTTTGCCCTTAGCTTGTAGGCTGCCACATTTCACATGAAGTGCTTAATGGGTCCCACTGAGGGGCTGATTTGTTTCATTTATTTATCCATTTTTTTGATGGTGTGGCTGACTCAGAGCTGTGACTCCGAAGTCTGTCTGAGCTGGGCGCTTCTCCTCGTGTTCCTCACCGCCTCTCGGCAGCTGCCCAACAGCGGAGACTCGCCACGGAAGCAGCTCTTGACGTGGGGATTGCACCACCCATGGGAGATGCTGTCATTGCTTCCTTCCCAAATGCATTTATTACAGAATAAATATAATTTCAGGGTCTCTCTGAGAAGTTTGAAAGAAGAGAAAACCCTGCAGGAGAAATTCTCTGAGCCAATCTTTGAAATGACGTTGTTTTCCAGTTTACTATGATGGTGACTGAACTTCACCTTTCCAACAAATATAATTTTGTTGTGTATATACATATAAGTGTGTGTATATATATGCACATACACGTTCCAAACAGAAAAAGAAGAGGTTGGCTATTGATTTTTCAGTGAGCATAAATCAGTTTTGTTTTGTTTAATAAATGCTACATGCTACAAACATTGTCTTACGTTCGTCTCATGTTTGTAACAACTCTGTAAAGCTATTTCTTGTTGCTCGTGCTGTTAGCATTGGCTTTTGAAGACATGTTTGTGACTTTCTCCTCACTTTAAATATAATAGCCTTTGCTTTCTTGTTTTCTTGCCCCCATCCCCTTTAGGATCTGACGGCCTTAGCCAAAGAGTTGAGGGAGCTGCGCATTGAAGAAACCAATCGCCCCTTGAAGAAGGTGACGGACTACTCCTCCTCCAGTGAGGAGTCAGAAAGCAGCGAGGAGGAGGAGGAGGATGGGGAAAACGAGACGCATGATGGGACCGTGCCTGTCAGTGATATTCCACGGCTTATGTAAGAAGCACTTTCTCTGGGGGGAGCAGGGAAACTGTGAAGCCCTGTTGTGTCTTGGTCTTGAGGAGCAGTAGCTGTGTTATGGGACATGTCCAAAGCATGTCAGTATTTGGTGGGAATGGCACTGGGAATGGTGTCGTGGTTGCAAGGGATACTGTACTCAGATAAGTCTTTCTTCTAGTAAAAACTAGTGATATTTAATGGTAAAAACTGAATTATTTCCACTACGCATTTAATGAACTGGGGCCCCAAGATGTTGGACTTGTTCCTGTTCATGAGCAAGGCGGGTTTTTGGACAGAGTGGACATATCTGACCTCATCCATCCCTTGAGTTTCCTGCCCGTAGCGCTGGTGAGGTAAAACTCTCCCAGCTCTTGAGCCTGGCGTTGCCCCAGATCAAGCCATGCTGAAGTGCAGTACTTCGTGGCCTGCCCAGTGCCAACTGGTAGAGCTGGGATTATAGAAATCCTGCATCTTCGTCTTTGATTTTTTTCCTTGGCTCAGTCACTGTGCAGGCAGCAAAACCTGGTGGGTTAAAGCATTGAAATGAAAAAGTCAGCAGACTGTACTATTGAGTTACCATTATAGGTCATGGGACACTTGCACTTTTGAGTGCCTCTAGATGAGGGAGGAGGGCTGCACAGTTTCGACACACACTAAACAGCTGTCACTACACAGAGCAAGCTCATGGAGCATCCCTCCTCAGGCTCCCTACCTGGTGCTTTGCAGCATTAGTGTGGCAGGGACATTTCTGGGGCTCACTGCCTGGCATGGGGTCTGACTCTTACCCCTGTGAATTCACAGAGGAGTTGTGGGAAGGCTTTAGGAGATTATTTGCATTTTAATCAGTTAGTTTCCATTCTTCCTGGTAAATGAATTATTAGTTGATATAGATATTATTAGGCTTCATAGTGGTGGGGTTTGGAGTGGCAGGGAAGCCCTCCTGGTGGCAAGGAGACCTAAAGGGTCCGTGTTATGCACAGTGCCAAGCTCCTGTGTTGGAGCTTTCTTCCAACAAGACAAGAAAAATCAAGAGTTCTTGGAATTTGTTGGAGAAAGTCAGGAGACAGAAGGATGGCTATGAATATACAGGAATTGGATGGGCAGTCACACATGCAAGAAGCAGCCTCAGGCTGCTCACAGAAGAAGAGTTTAGTCGGGAGTGATTAAGCTGTACTGACATGCTTCCACCAAACACCTTGGGTTTGACACAGCACTTTTCAGTGGATGATCTGCTTTGCCAGATGTCAGAGGACAAGTATGGCGGTGAGATGGATGCCCCTAACCTGCTGCCAGCTGAACACCACTTGTCCAGTAATGTCCTGTTGATGGACATGCGCCAGAGACTGAATGTGAAGATGCAAACCATTGGTGTCACAGTGAGGCAGCAGGAGCTCTGTCTGTATCTAAGCCTTCCCAGCTATCCGCAGGCATAGTTGTGAAGGCTTACACACACTGTTCTGTGTCTGGGAGAAAAAAAAAGCACGTGCTTGGCTTTACACTTCTATTTCACAAAAGAAACCTTAAGTCCCAACTAGATGTAGTTGGACATTTTTCTATCAAAGCTTCATCTTTCCCATGTTCAGTGTTTTTTATTAGCATCTGGGCCCAACAGAGATCATCTTGTCTTCTCCTGCACCTTCCAAGTGATCTTTGTATAACCCATTTTTAAACTTCCCTGGGCATCCTCCCAGAGCACTGGGCTGCTCTTCCTCCCAGCTCTGTCCAGGTCTCTCCTGCTGCTGCATAAGTCCATCCATCATTCTGTCCCAGTGAACAGGAGGGACTGTTTACTCCTTCTGCCTCTGCAGATACCTTTTCTTCATCTGAAAACTATGATGACTCCCTTTGGCTCTCTCTCTCCTGAGCTCTGCAAGCCAGGTTTTGCCTACATACAGAGATTTCTTGTAGGGTGACATGGAAACTGCATGCCAATGAAATCTGGGACCTCAGGGCCACCACAGGCATTCATTCACTCACTACATGGTCTCAAAATTAACATAACCTCCTTTGTCACTGCTTTTTTATTTCTGAAACTGGAATAATTGTGTTATTTTCTTATCCTCTGGTGGTGTTGGTAAAGCTAGTGGTAGGACGGTATGAGCTCCTTGGGTGAAAGGTGCTGCAGAAATATGACACACTCTTCTTTGGAGTACTTTGGTGATGCCTGTCCAGTTGTACATTTGATATGATACAGGCAAGGGTCCATTATCACACCAGTTACACCTTGGGGTCTCTAGAGCTCATGCCTTACATTGGACCAGTAACCCCTTGATTAATGCAGGCTTCAGCTTTTCACATTACCAGGCTCCCTCGTGAGCCTTTGGGTTCTGACAAGCAGGCGTGCAAGGGGATAACATGTTAAAGAGTGAATTACTTCGATACTGATGAAAAGCAACCAGTTTGTATGGCTTTTAAATGCAAAGTAATGGGTCTCATCAGCAACATCTTCATAACCACCATCGTCATTTTCCAGTGTACAGGCAGGGCTGGATAATCCAGAGGCACTTTTGACATTTGCTTTTGGTTTTGTTTGATTTATATTTAAGCAGCTGGTCTGCTAAGAGGGTAATAATAAAGTAGTGGTGGCTGCTCACCACCTGCAACATCCACTGTCTGGCAGTCCTAAAATTTAATGAGTGTGAGAATAAATTCCAGCCTCTCTCTTGAGATAGGAGCACAGAAATAAACTCAAAACGAATCATGGGTCAGGGCCACATCTTCAGCTAGAAAACAGCAAAGAGCTGGAGGACACAACCTATGCTTCTGCCCACACCTCCTCCAAACCCCATCCCTGGTCTTGTCATTTGTCATCAGATGCTCTGATGCACTGTTCCCTTTTCATGAGTGGACATGGGGAATAAAGACAGTGGGGTTTTTTTTTTTGTTTTGTTCTTTTTTTAACTTCAGCAGAAAAACTGATGTAAGTCAGAGGAGGACTGCAGAAACTTGTTACCTGTTCACCAGTGCTCCTCTTGGGGCACCTTGGGATGAGAAAGGCCCTTCTCTTTTGTCTCTGTGCTGTTTCTGTAATGTATCAACCTGACCCTGCTCCCGTATTTCTGACGAGAGATAATCTTCCTATATGTTTAAGTGGATATATTTTCTAATTTTGCTTCTTGTGAGATACAAAGCCTTATCCTTATTAAATTAATACTTTACTAGAGGATTTGTCATCTAGTCTAGCAAAGGAAATATTCATCATTAATGCTTTTCCATTCTGTCCACAGCCCAACGGGAATTTCTGGCAGCAATGAGCCATACAACCTGGGAATGGTGACAACCCATGGGCTAGAGACTTCCCACGCAGATACGTTTAGCAATATTTCAAGGGAAGGGACTTTAATGGTGAGGGAGGTAAGTTGTAAAACAAATATTCCCATGGAGCATCTTCAGGAGGTTTTGCCCATGTAAGCACAAAAACTTAACAATGTTGTGTGTCCGGAACACAAAATGACTAAGTAAATTGTGCTCGTTAGCGCTCTTGTTAATGCAATTTACACTCGGAGCAAATGTGACAAGTGCAAATGTTTCTCAGAACTACAAACAGCAGTGAATAGTAATGCCAGGGTGTGCGGGGACAATGCTCATACAAATGACTCTGCTGTAATCCCACTATAGCTCCAGGCAACTGAAGTTATCTTAACTTTACAGCATTTAGTTAATACACTTGGAATCTGGCCCAGAGTTTCCCCTCTTCTGCCCAACCGATGCACTGTGTAACCATCAGAGGTGTGCAGTGTTGCAGAGCATTTGGAGAGTTTTACCAAAGGCTGGTCATGCTTGGAGAAAGCCAAGCTCCCTTTGCCACCAGCTAGCCCAGTGAGCCAGCGGCAGGGGGCACTGGGCATCCCACATGGATGCGAGCCCCTGTTCCTAGCTCTGGTGTTGCAGAGGTAAGGCTGCAGTGGGAGCAATCCTGATGTATGGTGCTGCAGGAGAGAGGCAGAGGAGGCACGTTTGGTTGGTTATGGAAGATCTCCCCCAGTGTTTCAGATTCCAAGTTGCTGGAACACGCTGGCGGTGCTGCTGGAAACATAGATGGGTAGCAGGTCTCCTAGTGAGGGGACAGGCAGTGGATATGGGAGTCACTCTCCTGCTAGTATGTAAAGGAGGAGTATGGGTGAGAAGGAAGGGGAGGGGAGTTTGGAGTCAGCAATCATAAAGAAGGAGTGTTTAGATGAAATGCAAACTAGACTTGAACAGCATTTTGATTATTAATTCCATTTATATAAAATACTCACATATGAAGGAAAAAAACTAGAATGCAACTTTGAAAGAGAGAAAGGAGTTAGCAAAGGAAGCCACAGAATGTTTGCTGCTTTTCACCACGAGTTTTGGAGGTGGGCAGCAATGCTCAGTCCACCTCATCCCCACTGGTGTGGAGCTGTTCAGAGCAGGAATCCCTGCAGCCTGGATAGCTGTCTGTGCCTCCTTGTAACAGGGAAGGTGATGCAGTTGATCAGGAGAACTAGTCGCTTCTATAATAGACAGCTGTTTGCAAAATGAGCTTGGTGTTTAGCATCACAACTGTAAAACACATGCTGTGCCAACAGGGCTATGTAAGAAAACTGGAACCTTGTGGCAGAGTGAAATGCCAGTTGTTCTGCTGATGCTGCCGCTGTTCACTGCTGTTTTGGGTTTCAGAAACATGCAACGGGGGCTGTGTTGTCATTTGCAGTCAGGCTACTCGCTGCCATAGCTGTGCAAAGCCATTAAGGCCAACACTGATCGAGGGGTCAGATTCTGCTGTCAGTGATGGCTGTGTGGGAGGAAAGCTGGCCATGGGGTTTTCAGCCATGGTGGCAAGAGCAAAATCTGCCCTGCATTCCTTGTCTGAAAATGACAGTGATCAGGCTTCTCTCGCTGTAACGTGGCTAATTACTCTGTATTGACTTTGTGATTAATCCTGTCTTTATTTCTCCTGGGGTGGGGGGTTGGTTAGCTGCTTGCCAGATTGCATGGGGATGGAAGCAGAGAGGGTCCTTCTCCTGAGCTTGCTCTAGGAACTGGGGGACATCCAACGACTTAGTTTTGTTTGGTTTTTTTCTCTTCTTTTTCTCTTTTTTGTTCCCCCTTCTCTTTCTTCCTCATGCCTTGTGTTTCTGCAGACCTCTGGTGAAAAAAACCGTTCTGGCCATGCAGCCAGCAATGGCTTTGCAGGTCACATCAATCTCCCTGACCTGGTGCAGCAAAGCCACTCGCCTGCAGGCACACCAACTGAGGCCCTGGGGCGAGTCTCCACGCATGCGCAGGACATGGACTCGGTGCCTGAAGTAGGTGGTGGGGGGCTCCTCTTTCTCCTTTGCATCGCTTTAAACAAGTATTAACATCTCTTCCTCATACAGGGGCTTTCCTGCTTTCCTCCCTGACTTTCTTGGCTCTTCCCTTTCTATGTTTCTGGTCCATGTGGGTGAGTGTAGTGGAAGTATGGGGAAATCTGATGGGTTGTTGCTATATGGGTCTAAGGCTGATGGTAGAAATGTATATTAGATCTTGTCTGAAGCTCACCAGTTGGAGTTTTTGTGGTGATGGCTTGAATGCTGCCAACTGATGAGAAAGCCCCCCCATTGGGGTTTTGGTTTGTTTGGGTTTTTTTCTGACACTTGGAAATGAAAGAGAAAGAAATTACGACAGCCAGTGATACACTGACTTCAACTGGGCCCAGTTCCCACCTGTGCAATCTCTGATACTTAATGTTGACTCAGAAGGTTAGCAAAAACCAAAGCCAGCAAAATTCTAGATAATTCTTCAGTCTAGAAAAAATCTGCACACCTTTAAAATTGGGTGTTTCCTGTTATGGCAAAGTATTTCTCCCTGGTAGCTGTTTTACAGGTACATGATTGAACATTAACATTGTGTAAGGTGTAAAAAAACTTGGAAAGTACAAGATATGACACATAAGGTAAGGGAATCGATAAGGCCTGCTTTACTGTTACCAGCTTTACTGTTCTCAGCTTTACTGAGAACCAGGCACAATTCTGTGTTCTGTCATGAGAAATAAACCCATTTGGTGCTAAATAGAATCATAGAATATGATAAATGCTAAATAAGCTATTGCATTTAATTTTTTCTTTTCATTTTGTTGGATATACGTCAGAAGTTCTGTCATCGTATTCTCTTTCATAGAAATGATGTCCTCATTTTATAGTGTACTTTTACTAGCAGTATAAAAATTAAAAATGCTTGGAATTGGGCATTGCTAGAAAGTAAGAAAAGATGGTACATGACTTCACCTCAAGGTTTTAGCTGTCTTGTCACTGCCTTGAAAGCAGGTGATGAGAGAGTTGATGCTGAAAATTACACTTTCCACGGTCATGCTGGGACTGCTTAAACATGGGCAAGCACTGGGTTTAAATATATTCACTTATAGAATACCAACCAAGAAGATCTTTTCCATTTCTAAAACTGCATTATCAGGGCTGAGTGAACCAGGAGACTTGGGGATTTACAATTCACAGGTGTCTCATGGTGCTGTGAGAAAAAGAAGGGAGCAAGCACAACCACACCTTGCAGCTTGTTGCTGTCTCTGTAAGCTGCCACAGTTGAACAGGAAAATGTCTCAACATTTAAATAGCAGACTTGGAAATCATTAAGTAATGCCAGCTTCTTAGAAGAATGGCTGAACCTGAGCAAAGAAAAGAAATGCTCCCTGCATTGGGATGAGGGGTTTCTTCATAACTCACTTGTCAGAAAGCACCTGCCTCTCAGCTGGAAAGCATCCCTGTAGATACTGAATTTTTCTCATCCTTGAATTGGTGGTGGTTTATGGAAAAGGCATCCAGCACAGGGAAAGAATGTGTATTTCTTGGATAGGAGAGAAGCACAAAGTAGCCAGTATATCTCACATGCGCACGCAAATTTGGCCATACTGTGTATGTAAATGTGGTATCTGTTCCTGCAGCCTTCCCTGCTGCAGGCTGTTAACTCCTTCCATGGGTCTTGGTTACCATGTACATTTTGGAAATCCATCCCATTTCTATGGAAACAGGCGAGCTGTCAGGGGAATAAAGACAAAAGGGAAGCAGGATGCACAGCGTGGTTTTGGCATTCACAGGGGAAGGAAGCCAGCTCACCCATGGATGCCAGTCCCAAAATGCTTGGAAAGACACACCACAGGGGTGCTCCCACTAGGTTTGTGCCCCTAAATCTTTCTATGGCCCACTGGAGGACAGGTGTGAGACCAGCCCAGTGTGGGTACAGATGTGCCAGGGTGGCAGTGTTCCCATGGCACACCTTCCTGCAGCACAGGCTTGTCCCCATGGCAGTTGTCAGCACAGGGGCTGCAGCAGTGACATTGGCCATGGGCTCTGGTGTCTCAGTGATGTCAAAGCTGAGGAAGATTTATTCCTTCCAGTGAAGGAAAATGTCCAGTGGAAGAATAATGTGAGCAGTAGTGCTGCTGCAGAGTGACGTGGGGTTTGCTGCTGTTACAGCTTTTAATGGAGCTCATACATAAAGCATATCCTGGGTAAATACTGGAGTAAGAAAAATAAGCTGCTCAACAAGGGGGAAAATCATGTCACTGACTCCCAAGGCAAGGATTTTCTATTGCTTAAGAGAAGGTCTTAGCCTCGTTTTCTGCCTTAACAAAGCAATGGCTTTAAGAAGAAAGCAGTGTGATGTTGCAGTTTGTTCCTCCCCAAATTCCCTTGGCAAAGTATTAGCTCTGACATTCCCTGCAATACCTTCAGGTTAAGTTTTGTTAGCTTAGAAATAGCCATTTCTGCAATCCTACCTGAAATGCTGCAGACAGTTTAAAACAGTTAAAAACCCATACATGTCATCCCCATGAGGTGTGCTGAAAACCAGAGTTTGCGGGGGATGCCATTTTCTGATGAGCCTGAGTATCTAGGGCATTTTCTAACACAACCTGTTAAAAAGCTTCCCCTAAAGAGAGAGCGTTAGAACAGTGCACAGCTTGCCCCAGGCCTTCTCCAGCTCCAGCACTTCAGATTCTCCCAAGCCGGAGCAGGCAGGGGCTGCTGAGGGGCACTACTGGGGCCTGCCTCTGCAATAGATGTGAGGACCAGCAATAACAGCCCAGCAGAACGATAAGTAAGTGTTTTGCTGGGAGCTGACTTTTCCAACTTTCCCACAGGCATCAATATTTTGAGCTTAGCCCAGCAAATCCCTAGATACCAAGTGGTGAAAGTAGAGTGGTATTATAGCTGTATGAGCATTCCTCCCTGAGTTTTACAGGTCCCAGAATAGATTTCCACAACCTGTTGAAATAAAATCTTTACTCAGACTGTGCTAGTTGGTGTTTGGCTTTGGCACAAGGGAGGCAACAGTCCCACCTTTTCCGTCTCTCTTGAATTACTCCAGTGGTCACTCGTCCATGTCAGCTGCGCCATGCCAGGGCTTTCCCAGAGCTCCCAGTGCTGTCCTGCCAACCTTGGCTGCACACTGAGGGAGTGAGAAAAGAAAATTCTCACCTGCCTCGCATCCCAGAATGGGGTTTTGAAGGCAGGTGTCTAACATGCAGACAAGTTGGGGTTTACCTGCATTGACTTTTGACTCTGGCCCTGTGGCTTCTCCGCTAACTGGTCTCATGGCTGTGCTGTGCTTCTGACTGTGAGAAGAGAGTAGAGCTGGGCCCCGCTCCTCTTGTTTTCTTTTGCTCATGGACACTCACAAATCCAGTTTAATGTTTTTCCTGACTAGTTATGGGGGAGGAGGAGCAGATGTTCACAGAGGGCTTGAAAAGGGCACTGCAGGTGTAGACATTGGGTCTGTGGATTAGAAAGTCTTACCTATACACACATACACAAAATTATTATTTCTGTGCTCTGAGCAGTTTCTTGCTGTTTATTTTCCAGTATGGTATGGGAAGTAGCACCAAAGCCTCTTTCACCCCCTTTGTGGACACCAGAGTATATCAAACCTCACCTACTGATGAAGATGAAGATGAGGACGAAGAGTCATCTGCTACTGGTAGGAGGCAGTGTGGCCAGTTTGAGAGGGGAGGGCCTCATGGCAACCAGATCATGGAAGCTGAATGACCCCACTTAACCTGTTTCATATTTCACTTGCTCTTGTCCAAACATTGCTTATGTCTGCATCCTTGTGGTCTCCTGTTGTTGTACAACTTCTTCTGCACCAGCAAAATGCCCCCAGCAGGGTCTGGGAGAAAACAGGGAGCAACGGAAATCCACCCATCTGCTTGGGCAGTCAGGAGAAACGTTCCTGGCAGAACTGGGAGGTGGTAATCTCTCAAAAAGACTGGCAGTTGCTCTGAAGTCACTGGAAGTGGCTGGATGCGAGCAAGCAGGCAACAAATAGAGCTGGTCAGCTCAGCAGGCAGGGCTGGAGGCTGGGGACATCACCTGCTGATGGGTTTGGTGTTGATTCTAATTCATGAGAAGATCCTAATGATCTTTCTCCAGTCTACTAGCTTGCAACATAGTGATGGCTCCCCCATCAGGAGATAACTCAAGTATTGTCTTCCTGTCCCAAAAAAATGAGGTGACAGAATTAATCCATCACACCTCACTGTCTTCTTGTGTTTCCTTGCAAGCCCTATTCACCAGCGAGCTGCTCAGACAGGAGCAGGCCAAGCTGAACGAAGCTCGGAAGATCTCAGTGGTGAATGTCAACCCCACCAACATCCGTCCCCACAGTGACACCCCAGAGATCCGGAAATACAAGAAGCGCTTCAACTCGGAAATACTCTGTGCTGCTTTATGGGGTAAGCCCTGAGCATGCCGTGCCCTCGGCAAAGCTCCCTGGAGCAAGTAGCTGGTGGTAAAACACAAATGTGTCATCACAGGACCAAGCCCCTGCCTCTGGTTGTCCTTTTCTCCATCTTCGGCAAAGCTGATATCCCTGAGTCCCTGCACTGTAAATGTGACCCTTCATGTTCATGAGAAGATCACAGTCTTAGCTGGGATCTTGCAGTGGTAGCAGAGATGAGCTCGGGGTGTTGTCCTTGGGAGCAGCCATGGCTCCTGGTGCCCATTGCCATATCTCTTCAGGTGTGAATCTGCTGGTGGGCACAGAAAATGGCCTGATGCTGCTGGATCGAAGTGGGCAAGGAAAGGTCTACAACCTCATCAACAGACGGCGATTTCAACAAATGGATGTACTTGAGGGCCTTAATGTCCTCGTGACAATATCAGGTACGTCTTTCATGCTTCCACCCCATCATTCACGTTCTTGGCTGTATGCCATGAGCAGTTCCAGCTCAGACAAAACTTGCCCACCCATACCAGTGGAAAGCTCCCAGGGCGGCTTGAGGTGGTTTATTCCAGAATCAAAGGTTTTGAAGTTTTCTCCCATCGCCTGCTGGCTCTGTTTCATCTACAATACACCATCCTTTAACAGGGAAGGGAAGGTGCAGGATACAGGCAGATACCCCAGCAAGGAAGGTAGTCACAGTTTGAGGGGGCAGTGAGCTCTGCTCTTGGGTCTGTTTGGCTCTAGCCAAGGCAGCCATGAGCCATGGCTTCAGGGATCCAGCTCATACCATGACTCAGGGTACCCCTAGCATCGTGAGGGCCATAGGCTTGTCACTGTCCCAGGTTCAGCCAGGAGCTTTGGAGCTCTCAAATCAGGCTCATGAGTGATTCCTGACAAAAAACCAAAAACTCTCTAGTCCAGTCTCCCGGGAGAGCACCCAGTATCCCCCTGCAGAGCAGCCCCATGAAGCACATGTTGCTGGGGCACAGCCTTCTGCTGTACCCGCCCCACAAAGCTCACAGTAGGAGAAATGCTTGTTAGGAAAACTGCTTGATACCATCCTTCTGTTTACTTTTGCATTGTTCAGCACCTCCCTGGGCTCACTCTGCATTCACCTGCAAATTTCTGCTCCTTCCATTCAGATAGAGCTCTTCAAAACCACTGCTTCATCATTTACCTTGGTCTGCAGCTCCACTGTTGTTTGGGGGATACAGATGTAGGAATAACAGGTTTGGTACAGCTAGGAGATGAATGGGGAGGGAGCACTGTCCCCCAAGACAGCATTGAGAATGAGCCTTGGGGATTTGTGGAAACCCATGAGCAGATGGAGATCCTGGTTTATGGTTTGGACCCTGTCCCACCAGGCTCAGTGTGAGCTGTGTCCTGTTCCTGTAGTGGGGACTTTGCAGCAACAGAGAGGTTTGTAGACTGATCGCAGCCATCCAAAAGCAGGCTGGCAGATGTGCAGAAGTTTGACAGCCCCTCAGCGCTGCAGAGTCCAGCACCAGGCTTGTTGGCAAATAGCAGTGCCTGTTGCAGACCATGGAGCTTGTGTTTCAGCTCCAGGGTGGAATTAATGTTGTATGAAGGAGAAGAGAGAAAAGAAACCAGGTAGTTGAGTAGCTGGGTAAGCCCTGAGCCGTAAGAGAACTGAGGGTATGTCTCCACTGTGCCTGACCATCTCTCCATGAACACTGATTCACAGGAAAAGGAACATTTCCAGGTTGCAGGAAGGAAAAGGCCCAGCTCTCCACTATTCACCTGCTGTCTGGGCTCTGCTTTCCATATGGTCTTTTCCCAAGGAAAAAAAAAAAAGCCCAGCTAAATTGCTGTTTTCAGCTTCATCATGAAATGAGCTTTATCATCTTGTGAGTGAAAATAAGCACTGAAATCTCAAGATTTCTCATGCCTGCGTGTTCTGCTCTGACAGGGAAGTTTCTTCTGTTACAGGAAAGAAGAACAAGCTGCGTGTGTACTATCTCTCCTGGCTGAGAAACAGGATTTTACACAATGACCCTGAAGTGGAGAAGAAGCAGGGCTGGATCACAGTTGGGGACCTGGAGGGATGCATCCATTACAAAGTCGGTGAGTGGCTTCTCTGGAAAAAAAAAGTCTGAAGAGATGCAGGTCTTAGAGCTGACCTAACAACTTCTCTTAAAAGTATGGATAGACCATAGCCACAAATAAACTTGGAATTCATCTATATGTGTTAGGTGGACACTGCCCAAAAAGCTGTTCCTGGAGATGAGTTGTTCAACCTTGTTAGAAAGAAAGTTTAAATTGGTTTTATTTTCATTTTAGTGAAATATGAAAGAATCAAATTCTTGGTGATTGCCTTAAAGAATGCTGTAGAGATCTATGCTTGGGCTCCCAAACCATATCACAAGTTCATGGCATTTAAGGTATGTTTATCTTTTAACCAAAATACACTCTGTAATTGCAAATACACAACATTTCTGTAGTATTCAGAGCAGAAAAAGCATCTTACTTATGTAGCTGAGCTCCTCGGGATGCCTGGCAGGCTTGGGAGACAGGATACAATCTGGTTTAAGAGATTGGATACCTACTGTTTATGGCTAACAATGAAGTGTTAATATTAGCTTTTATGCTGGCAGGCTTTACTTGGGAGATTCGCATAAAGCTGACCAAATGCCGACGAGTAAAACTGCACTGGGTTTTTTGGGGGAAGGGGAGTTGTGTTGTTTGTTGGGGTTTTTTTAACCTCTGGCTGTTTTTTCACATATAGTAGAAAATAGGTTGGCAGTGCTTTACAGTTGGTTTTTTTTTTGGCAAAGTCCTCTCCCCTTTTGCAGTGTGGATTTTGTTTGAAGACGGGAAGTCAAAGAGAATGACCCACTCTCTCTCTCTTTTTCTCTCCCTTTCATTTACCTCAGTTTCCTTCAGTGAGAACTTTCTCCTCTATAACCTGCCAATGGGTATTTTGTACTTAGTCCTTTAAAGCACTTTTCATCCTACGCTCTGTGCAGAGATAAGTCACAAGGGGCAGTGCCCTCTGGAGACGTTCATGCTGAGTAATCTCATTTTGCATCCCTCCAGCACAAATGGGCTTATTCAGTATTGGGTCACATTTGCTTTTTCTGAACAAAAGCCAGAATAAATGGGCTGAGTGACATGGAGAGCTCAGCAGCATTAGAATGGCCTGGGATCCAGCCTCTGCGGGCTCTGGTGAGGATGGTGGTTAGTGCTCCTGGTGCTGCTTCTCCCGTCTGAGGGGGCTGAGCATCCTTGCCTTGCCCTATAGGCAGGCATCTGTTGGGAGAGTGGGAAATACCACCTCCTGATTTTCCCTGTCAGGAGTCAGAGTGGTCCTTGCACAGAATGCCAGGAGCCTTTTACTCTCCCCTTGGGAATGCTTCATCATCCCAAGCTACAGAGAGATACTTTGTCCTGGATCAGTCTATGCTGGGAAGCAGGTTAGATTGAACAAAGAAAACTAGGTCTTTGCTAATCTGACTGATTTCAGCTGCCCAAACTGGAGCAGTGATCTGTGCTGAGAGGAAAGCTCTCTGCAGACTTTGTTCTTGCTACCCAGAGCAGCACCAGCATCAGAGGTTCCTGTGTGCTGGCTGTATGCATGCTGATATAGAATTGAGCTGTTGCCTTCCTTTTGAGACCAAATCCTTGGGCTGAGCTGAGGCTCCTGGGAGGGAAAGAGCTGTACTTGGCAAGGGTGAGCGCTTCTCTGCTGGGATGGCTGGAGCAAGTGGGTAATACCCTCTGAGGCATCTGGCATAGTAACAAAGAGACAGGAATATAAATGACCATATCTAGTAGGAAATACAGTCAAGCAAATATGATTTCAGAACCATATCAGGCTGCTGCTGTGTGGGGATTTGTTGGCTTTCTGTGATACTCACTGAAGGGATTATAAAAGTCTTTTGCAGATCTTCAGCACAAGCCGTTGCTCGTGGATCTCACTGTAGAAGAGGGTCAAAGACTCAAGGTTATCTTTGGATCCCACACTGGTTTCCATGTGATTGATGTAGATTCTGGGAACTCTTATGATATCTATATACCATCTCACGTGAGTACACGGGGAGTACTGCTGCATGACTAAAACAGGTCACCAGCAAGGTTTAGACAGGCTCTCAGTGGCTCAGAAATGGTGACAAGTCAGGGGATATCTTGTCATGGGTTTGACATCCTCTGGTGCCATCTTTACTTCAAGAAGGCTTAGAGGTATCACATACTTCATGTTCGTTATTCGCACAGGCTATTTCTGTCCCTGTGCCCAGGCAGTCAGGTTTAAGGTTGCTGTGTCCCACAGAAAGGAGAATCTGTCTGCACACTCCATGAAGCAGTAATGTAGCTCTTTGTAGGGCAGGATACCATGAAAACAGGTTCTTGATTGCTGGAAAACGTAGACCCCCCTAAGAGCTGGTTGCCCACTGTCTTATTGCATGGTGTCCAGATGTGCTGCCAACACTTTTTCCTGCTGAGGCAGCACAGTCTGCCCAAGTGAAGGTTGCAGGACTGGGGTAGCCCAAATCTCAGTAAGACTGCTGCTCAAAACTCCCAGCCCCCCTGACAACAGGGACTCGCCACAGGACCTCTCTCAGGTCTGTCAGCTATTTCAAGAGAGAACCAGTGCTACAAAAAAATACTGTCAGTGAGGATTTTCTTGTTGGCTTATTTAAGCTCTGTCCATGCTGTTCGCCCAAGCAACATGAGAAGTACTGTGGCAGTTTGGGATGGTTTTGTGTTGTCTTAGCTATGGAAGGGCAGGCATGGGTGGAAAGTTACCATAATTTCCCTTGGAGCTAGAGGCTGATTACTAAAAAATGGTAATAATTGCTTCCAAGCTACCTGTAAAATTCTGGGTTTATTTGCCTTGATTTGCACAGAAGATGGATTCATCAAGTCAGCAGTCACTTACTTCTGTTACAGCTAAGTGTCAGCCATCAGTCTTAGGGGGTATGTGTTGTGATCCCTTTGTACTTGCTGAACCTTTTTATCCTTGATGTATAAGGCAGCTTTGATGGCAGGGTAAACATGACAGTTTACTCCTCTTCAAGCTTAACTCTGAAAGCCAGTATCTGATGAATGAAGGGAGGGGTTGTTCTCAGGTTGGCTTGAGGTTTTGTTTTTGTTATGCTCTGCTCCCTTCCCCTTACCCCTTCCTGTATTCAATGTAATTCTGACTTTCAGGGTTTATTTTAACTGCAGATTCAGGGCAATATTACTCCTCACGCCATTGTCATCCTGCCTAAAACAGACGGGATGGAGATGCTTGTGTGCTATGAGGATGAAGGCGTATATGTGAACACCTATGGACGGATAACTAAAGATGTGGTGCTCCAGTGGGGAGAAATGCCTACTTCCGTGGGTAGGTCAACCCTTCCTCTTCATTTGCATAGGATATAAGTGACAAGCAAAATGAGGAGTTGAGAATGTTGAGATGGAGTCATTTGGGGTTTTGTTTGTCAAAGGAGATTTCTCTCAGCTAGATAAGAGATACAGGTAATAAATTTCTACAATTTGGTCCTCCATAATAAAAGCAAGTGATTTCCTGAATATTTAAGCTCTGGTTTATCTTAATAATAAGATACTATAAGCTGTTACGCTGATGGGATACTGTGTTGAATGGAAGAGGGGCTGGGTATGGAGCTGGGAACACTTGGGTTGCTCTTCTGGCTCTGCTGTTGCTCAGCTCCACAACCCATGGATGCAACCTACTGCCCAGCTCCTCACCCACAGAAATCAGAAGTGATACTTCTTGTTTAAATTACTCAGCACTTTGTAGATGAAAATTAAAGGCTACTCTCCCTGCAGGCACACTCCTGGCTGCCGGTGCCTCTGGCAGAGCTCTGCCATTTATCTTTGTAGGCTTTGAGTAATAGCTGATGAGAGCTTTTCTGCCTGTTGTGTAATATTTAGCTCAACACACATTGTAACACCTACCAAACGCTTCCTTTTGACAGCCTACATTCATTCCAATCAAATAATGGGCTGGGGAGAGAAAGCTATTGAAATCCGGTCAGTGGAGACAGGACATTTGGATGGAGTATTTATGCACAAGCGAGCTCAAAGGTTAAAGTTTCTATGTGAAAGAAATGATAAGGTAAGTCCACTTAAAAGCTTGTATTCCATGCTTTAAGCTACAAGCTACTTTTAGACTTTAAATCTGGTTTATCTTAAGGTTAATAATTAATCTGAAGGTCCTGTGTAATAAGCAGTGCCCATAAACCCACTCCCAATTAATTCTCTCCAGTGGATGCAGACCTCAACCTCTGGTGGGAAGATCTTTTCCACCTCCTGCTGAGATCTGCGTTGACTTGGCTTGACTCTCCCAAGTCTTGCATCTGAACATTAACTATTGAGGCTGCCAAGTAAACCTTGCAAAAGTTAAGCAATGGTGGCAGTAAGGACGTATGAGTAACCCTGATCTGAGCTCTGGTGTAGAAACACTTTGATGCACTTTTTTAGACACATTTTGACGCATCTTAGAAACTGTTTTCTCCATGGAGCCCCACTTTTTCTGTGTACAGCACTGATAAATACTGCTCTGGAGAGTCACCAAGCTTGCACGGGGAATGCAGCTGTCATGTAGATGACCCCTGTCGTGGATGTTGCTGATGGGCAAAGGGTGCAGGGAATGAGGAAATGAGAAATTGGCAGAGGAAAGAGAATGTTTGCATGGAAGAAATGGTTGAATGCCAAGGTCTGTTTCTGCTCTTGATACTTGCTCGTCTCATGAGGTTTCACCAAGATGAAACTGGACCATGCAGCAGACTTCCTTCATAATGAGCACAATCACAAAACATGTGAGGAAGGTGATTGCTCTATCCCCAGAGCAAGGTTTAATTTTGTGCAGTAAAGAAGGCTTGAGGCCTCGTTGAGTTATTGCACTCATTGCTCATTAGTTGAGCATTGCCCTACCCGTTGCATGGAGTTAGGCTGGAACTCTGCAGGTGAAATAGATCCTAACTTTGCAATTGAGTTTACCACAGGAAGCTGCCCCAAGAAGATGAATTTTAGTTGCCCAAATATCCCTAATTTGGTTTTTTCCTGATTCTGGAGTACTTGACTCTGCAGGCTTTTATACTGTAGGGGTTTTTTTGAAGAGTTATTTCTCTGGTTTGCTTCTGTTGATTTTTTTTACCTTTTTCTAAGAAAACTGGGGAAAAAAAACCACCTCAATCTTTCTAAAATACTGGGACCAACTGATCACTGGTGGGTCTGAAATACTAAAACCAGGGGGCATACAAGAAATCTGGAGAGGGACTTTTTACAAGGGCCTGTACTGACAGCACAAGGGGGGATGGCTTTAAACTGACAGAGGGGAGATTTAGACAAGATACTAGGAAGTAGTTCTTCACTGTGAGGGTGGTGAGGCACTGGCACACGGTGCCCAGAGATGCTGTGGCTGCCCCATCCCTGGCAGTGTTCAAGGCCAGGCTGGACAGGGCTTTGAGCAACCTGGTCTAGGGGAAGGTGCCCCTGCCCATGGCAGGGGGCTGGAACTGAATGAGCTTCAAGGTCTCCTCCAACCCAAACCATTCTGTGATACTATGAAAGTCATGTGAAGATTGAGTAATTCTTGGCTTTAAAAAGGACAGAGGCTTCAGATAGTCCCTTGCAATATTTGCAGGTTATAACTTCTTTTTTTTTTAAGTCTTCCATTGGGGTCAAATGTTAGGTGAATCCTAACAGAAGCACCAAAACCTGTATTCTTCATATAAGTCTAGCCTATGCTTTGAGCATATTGAAGGAAAGTAGTTTTCCCAAGCTTTACTTTCAGGAACAGCTGAAAAACCAGAACTAACTTTTCTGAAGAAAGCCATTTCACACCGATGCAGATGTTTACCCGAATGGTTAATGTTTAGTAAGCTACAAACCATTGACAGCAGCCTTCTTAATATTGCATAATAAATGGTGCTGTGTAAAATGTGATAAACTCAGTATTTTTATTACTGTGTTTACTAATAAGTGGTTTGATTTGATCTGACTCTGGCATGGGTTAGCTCCAGTCCCTGAGCTCTGTGGAAAAACAAGAACCTGGCAGTGGGACCACATACAATTTTTGCTGTCAGCTGGAGAAAAGGAGCAGGGAGGGAGGTTTAGGGAGAGGACTCCACAGGGTGTGGGGCAGCTCCTGCTTTCCTCACTCATCAACACAATTAACAGATAAAAATCACTAATAAGGGGGGTTTTTTTGCTTCCAAACAGGTATTTTTTGCATCAGTGCGATCTGGAGGAAGCAGTCAAGTGTTTTTCATGACTCTCAACAGAAACTCCATGATGAACTGGTAACAGAGGAGCACTTAGCAGTCACCACCATGGCATTATTTCTAATTTAAAGGACATTAAACACATGGACTAACACTGTAGAGGCAGATGCAGAGGGCGCCGAGGAACATCACTCCCCACACTCGCCCGGCGCCGTCAGCCCTGGGGTAGGGGCTGCAGGCAGGGATGGACTTTTGCGCTTGGACCCCCCAAGGTCTCCTGATTACGCTGTGTTATAGTGGGTTATGAGTTCTCCCTTATTTTATTTCAATTTTTTTTATTTTACTTTTTCTTTGTCCCCTACTTTGTAAGAATGGGGAAAGAAACAGTGTCAAAAAGTCTGTTTTTAATTCTGTCTGCCTGCTAGCATCAAATATATAGTATGTTGTAAAGTTACCAATTAAATCTGGTGAGAGACAGCACAATAAATGTACCTTTTATCTTTGTGATGAAGGCCATAACCATATAGCTGGGTAATTTTAGAAATCTTTTGCCTTCACCAACATTTACATGTTGCTTTTGGCAGCAACGGCTTAATGGATTTTTAAAGAAGAGAAAAAATAATAGGTTTTTTTCCCCTCTTTTGGGAAATGGATTTTAAATGGCTAAAATACTAGCCTTAGACTAATAAAAATCAGCTACCGTTTTTGTCAAGTCTGTCAATCCATATTTCTATATGGATCTTCACATAATGGTGTGTCTTGATAGGGACAGAGGTGCCATTGTTGCTTCAGCGGTGCCCATCTGCCCTGGGGCTCAGCTGCAGGCACCAGGATTGGGGGGATCGGAGGAAAGGACAGTGGAGTGGTCAGAGGAGCCCCACACTTGCCCCCGAGGCAGGATTTGCAGACAGCTCCCGGGATGCTGCAGGCGCTGGACCCTGATGCCGAAGAAGCCGGTGCGAGCTGTGGGCGCTTGTCCCCTCCTGAGCCCAGAGCCAGGTGCTGGTGTGCAGAGGCAGCCAGTGTGGGGATGGGGACCACGCCACAAGCTGCCTGTCCCCCATGTTGCTGGATTGGGCTTGTAAAGAGCTTAAAAATATATATATGTGTGGTTTCTTCAGACGAGGGTCTGAATCTCTACTTGTTTTCCACACCCTCCACTCCCTAGGAATTACCCAACATGCAGTGAAAGACAACATCTGTGCCGAACCGTGTGTGTGTGTGTTTAGTTCAGGTTGAATCGTGTCTTTATAAACTCTGCTCAGTTGATTTCCGTTTTCAGTGCGTATCTGGGGTTTTCTTTCTCAGTAGCTGCAAGCATGGCCGCCTGTGGTGTTGGGGTGTCGCATAACAAGGTCTGTGTTGCTGGTTTTAACCTACCTCGTTTTGGTTGGGGTTTTTTGGTTTGGTTTCTTTTATCTTTTTTTCCGTTCCGCTGTCGATCACAGCGCTGTTACCTCCAGCGACATATAGAGAGCTTAACTGGCAATCTTGGTGTACTCAGTAACGATGGCTTTATTAAAAAATGATTAAATCAACAGGACTTGGTCACACTCGAATCTTTATCAAGGGTAAGAGGTGATGCGGGGTGGCGGGTATGGGATGGGCCACCCTCGCCCAAAGCATCTCATGGGCAGGGCATCGCAGTTTGGTGCTGGCATGGTTCGCCGCAGTGGGACTCATGGTGAGACGCAGTGTCCAGAGGAGCACAGGCAGGAAGGGCTTTTGGGTGCCTTCTTCACCCACCAGGCACCCTCCCACTGTACCAAGTGCAACCTGCCTAGCGCCCAGATAAGTGCCATGCAAAGCGCAGGGACAGCCACGAGACCATAACACTCAAACCACTTAAAACCCGATCCGAGCCCAATCACAGACACTGATTGCCAAAAGCTCTTTATGTTTTTACTGTGGTTAACACATAAAAGCCCAGAACTTTTTATTATGTTGCAAACTGGTAACTGGTTTTGGGTGTTTTGTTCCTCTTGAAGTGACAAATACACAGCTTTGGAAGATGATTCTTTACCGTAGGGTTTTGGGTACAGTGACAAAAGAGAAGGGGATCGTTATGTTTACACATAAGGTAGTTTGTGAATGTATTTTTAAAAATCTTAGCATCACTTGAAACAAAAATAACGAAAAACTAGTATTAAAGCAGGCTTCTCTATGGAGTGTGTATCTGAGCATACCCCAGAGCAAACACATTTCTGGTGCCAACCACAATAAAACACAAAACTTCAACATTCAGCCATGCCTTTTCTGTTTTGGTGAATAAAACCTGGGGTGTTCAGCAGGTGATGGAGGTCAAATGGCTTTTCAGGGCTCCGAGTCATGATTCCCTTTGCCTGGAGGTCTCAGTAAAGCAGTGGTTTTGGGCAGGATGAGTGCGGGTGTACAGGTATGTCCCCAGTGATGCTGCCTGGCAGCAAGTAGTGGCCGAGAGATGTCTCCATGAACCATCACCACCTGGAAACTTGTGCTCTTGTACAAAATCAACCCAGGATTATTACAAAGATGTGCTTTCATTTGCTTGTCTTTTGTTGTAGCTAACATATGCTTGTGGGTGATCAATGCTGTCGGAAACTACCTAAGCTTAGTGTTTAAAGAAATAAAACATGGGGCTCCTTCTAAAACCCTACTTCCGGGAGTTTTTACCTGAGAAAGGAAACTTACTCGTTTACTGGAGCAGCACTGCAGGAGGAAAAAGAGACATAACATCTGTGCTTGCAGGAGTCACTTGAGCCTGTTGCAGATTCAGTTATTTACAGAGTTGCTGTCAAGTATTGCATGAACTGCAGGGACGAGTCACACCCTCCGTGGCAAATGAAAGCAAAGCCCCAAGAGCTGGTGCGGGGCTGTGCTCGGTTGCTGGTTACCCCCAGCACACTGCAGACGCTGGGGAGATGCTGGGTACCATTCCCAAAGTAAAGGATGCTCAGAGGTAAGGCTGTAACAGCTAGTCCTGGGAATTGTCAGCGTGTTTCAGAGCGATTATCGAATGGCATTTCTCTTGTTCGAGATGGTTTGGGGGATGATCCTACTTTGTATTTTGGGGCAGAAAGGTGACTGGTCCTGGCCCCAGAGCTGGGCTGGTTGCTAGAAACGGTTGAAGCTGTTGTGCTACAATTCCTTCTCTCAACATGAGCCCATGCAGGTCCATTGCTGCTCATGCAGGAATTCACACGTTGCTGCTATGTAATCGGGGCTAACATGAGCATTGTGTATACTAGCCATGAGCAACAGTGGGGGCTGACCTGCCTGCTCCTGAAGGTGTGTGCTGCATGTCCAGACCATACCACGCCAGTGCCCAGGATGATAAGCCACCTGCCTGAGACACAGCTCTTCTAAGGAGACCCAGCAGAGATATTCTTAGCCATAAGGATGTGGTTCAAGGCATCACAACCTCTGTGTCCCTGCAACATCCATTTACTGCTGTGTGTACATGTGCAGAGCTGCCGCATCCCGTCCTGGCTGTCACCACCTACTGCAGAAGAGGTTTGCTGGGTTTGTTTCCTGATTTTTCCTTTCTGAGAGATGCTGCACCACCCAGAGCTGGGGGCGGGATAGGGCCCATTAAACCCCCCTGGTTTAGAGCCACTAGCTCTCTTCCTTTGCTGGAAGGGTACAAGGCCAACGCACCAGTATCTTTACAACAGTGCTGTAAATGCACAAAATTCTCCCTCTTGAATGTGTTTTGTCAGCCTGAAGCCCACACCCTGCAGGTGGCCCCAGCATGGCTGCCTGCCCTGGCTGCTATGCACGTAGAAAGGAAAACTGAGCATCTATCATGTTCTTTTCATGCCAGCCTCTGATGTGCCACGAGCTTGCCTCTTACAAGGCCGCACCCTTATGGCCTGGCTTTTCCTTTTAGTTTTGGTTTCCATTTGTTTTCTTTTTTCCTTTTTCCTTTTTTTTTTTTTTTTAACACCAAAGCTGCCTCTGACCTACCCAGAGGCAGTAAAAAGGGTGTGCAAATTACCTCGGCCACTGAGAAAGCCTCCTTGGGCTTCTGGAATCTTCAAATTCCTTCCGCCGATGTGACAGCATGTTCAGCTTTTCAGAAGCAAAGCCCAACCATAACATTTTAACACGTTGCTTTTATCGCATAGCATTAGATTTAGCAACACCACCAATAATAGTAAACACAACATATAGTAGGCAATGAGCATGGCAGTTCATCATCATAGATCACAGAATGGTTTGGGTTGGAAGGGACCTTAAAACTCATCCAGTTCCATGTTCCACTAGAGCAGGTTGCTCCAAGCCACGTCCATCCTGGCCTTGAACACTGCCAGGGATGGGGCAGCCACAGCTTCCGTGGGCAACCTGTGCCAGGGCCTCACCACTCTCACAGGGAAGAACTTCCTTGTATCTAACCTAAATCTCCCCTCTGTCAGTTTTAAAGCTGTTCTTCCTTACCCTGTCCCTTGTAAAAAGTCCCTCTCCAGCTTTCTTGTAGCCCCTTTAGGCACTGGAAGCTGCTTTAAGGTCTCCCCAGAGTCCTCCCAGGTCTCTCCAGGCTGAGCAACCCCAGCTCTCTCAGCCTGTCTCTGTGCTCAGCCACTTGCATAGAGACCCATGTTTGCCAGTGGCATGTTTCACCTCTGCATCACGCCACATTCCCGGAATAACTGTGGGATCAATTTATCCAGCTGAGCTGCTCCATTTGCCCTGGCAAGGAAACTCCCATGTGTACAAGGGAATAGTCTCTTGTGCAAGGCAGTGTCTGAGCTGATCAAATGCTCCTAACACCTTCAAACACCCTTCTTTTTTTTATCTTTTTTCCTTTCTTTTCTTTTTTCCTTTTTTTCCTTTTTCTTCCTTTTCTCCTTTTTTTCCTTTCTCTTTTTTCATTTTCTTCCTTTTTTCCTTTTTTTATTTTTCCTTTTTTCCCATTTTTTTCCTTTTTTCTTTTTTCCTTTTTCCCTTCTTTCTCTTCTCTTTTTTCCTTTTTTCCTTTATTTCCTTTTTTTCATTTTCTCCTTTTTTTTCTTTTTACCTTTTTTTTAATTTCTATTTACTTTTCCCTTTTTCCTTTCCATCACTCTGAGGCCTCCCGCAGGTTTGTGTATTACTTTTTCCCAGCACTGACAGGAGCTGAGTGACAAGCTGAGCAGCTCAGCTGGCATCAGCCTGCTGAGCCCCTTGCATGGCTGCTGCAGCTGGGACTCAGGCAGCTCCCACCAGTGCCTGAGTGTGGCTGGGCTGCTGTAAACTGGGTGCTGAGGGTCCCCTACAGCCACATGGAGCACACATGCTCTTGCCACCCTCAGACATATCCAAAGATCATCTGAACATGGACAAAAGAAAATATAAACAAGCCCTAGGCTGGCAAACCTGGGTCGCAGCAGCACGGATCAGGAAGGCAGAGCTGGCCTTGCAGGGGAGATACTGCCCACCTTTTATCTTTGTGCCCTTGGTCTAATCACTTAACCGCTGCCTGGTGAGGCTTGCCAGCCAGGGGATGGGTAGGTATTGCCCCTGACCTGCACTGCATTGGTATCTGCACCCTACAGTCTGCAGTCTCACAACCAGCTGTCAAACATGCAAGAGATTTGATGGGCTAGTGGTTCAGGCCCAGTGTTCTAGCACAAAGGAACGTTGTGCTTCAGTTTTCCAACCTAACAGACAAGGTCTGATGCCCAGCCTCAAGCTGGCTTTTGCTACTCAGCACAGCCGCATCCAGACCCTGTTCAGAAAAACACAGCAGCTTGAATCTGCTAGTGTCTCTGAGAGCGAAATACCTGCCTAAACTGGCTGGGGACAAGGCTCTAGAGGGGTGCATCACAGCCCAGCTGGCATCAGCCAGGGCTGTACACTAGAGGCAAGGCATCCCTGGGCACTAGCTTGCAGCATCCAGCCCAGCAGGAAGGGTAAGAGGGCCCAGGAAGGGATGAGGAGCCCCCAGATAACTTTACACCTTTTGCCAGCAGACCTGGCCAAGGGAGGCCATGGGGCTTCCTTCCCCATTGAAGTCATCGGGCCACTCCTGGAGAGGTGAGTGGTGGTCAACCATGCCTCCCCACTGCTGTCCCAGCTGCTCTGCACCCCCTCCCTGGAAAGCCAAACTAAGGGTTGTGCTCTGTAAGCAGCGGCAGAGAGGACATGAGAGACTACAAGCCACAGAACACCCCCCCCCACCAGCTTTCTCCTATCCAGACGCTGATGGCCTTTAACCCTTCAAACTGCCTCCAGTAGGCTGGGAAGAGTAGGGGGTAAAGCATCATCCCCCCTTGGCTGGGAACCCTTGACAGGATGGGGATCTCAGAGGGGGACATCAGTTCTGGCCAGAAGTTTCACAACACCCAAGACTCTCAGCCTGGGATATCAGATCAGGACCTTTCCTTGTTTCCCAGTTCAAACTTGAGCAGCCTGTTAATTGTCTAATCCTGCCAGCCCCCAGCATGGAGGCATTTAACCACAGTGCAAAGAAACAGTGCTTGTAAATGCCTGGGTATCCAGACACAGCGAGCAAACATACACGATGGGCAAAGATCTCGGCTGGAAGGACAAATAGTGAGGAAAACTTCAAAAAGCTCAGCTGGAATGCAGGTGCTGCGCCTGCAATCGATGCCTCCACTAATGCAATGAACTTACCTCCAGTCATGTAAAATTTTAACTGGCGGAGACCAGTGCAAAGATTAGTGGTCTTGCGCTCATCTTCTGGCTTTTTTTCTCTTCCTCTTCCTCTGTAGCAAGTACAGTTTGTGCCCATGTGAAGTCTGGGTGACTGACAGCATCATCCAATGAGTTTGTAGCTTGCGTAGCTTGGCAGCCGGACCCATCAGGAGCTTATCAGGAAGGCAATGGCATTAATCAGCATTAATCACCTTCTTGCATGATTCAGACTTTGGCATGTCTTGTGTGGATGCCACCATCCCCCTACTCCTGCAGGTCTTCTTGTCTATGACATCAAGGACAGCAAAGCCTGAGCCAGAGTGAGACCAGCACAGACCAGCTTTTGCAGATGTGCAAAGTTCATGACTACCGAGTAACCCAAGTCAAAGGGCTGCGATGTTTGGCAGCATCAGTAGTATTTGCTATCATCGGCAGTATTTCACAACACAGCTCTTGGCTGGTGGTGCTGAAAGGCTCAGCACTTGTGTCTTTTAGGGCTTTTTAACAAACCCACGAAATGCTATTGTAATATTCTGGATAACTTTTCCATGTTATATCTCTAAATCCACATAGAACTGTCTCCTCTCAATGCTCAGGATGCATACATACGGGCGTGTACTAGCATTACAGCTCTGTGTCGAAGGGGCTGTGTGTGTGCAGGTATGTATGTATGGAGAGACCTGCACACATCTGTGTTTATATATGTTTGGCTGTGTATGTTATATACACACATAAGCGTGTTTTAAAACAGGTGCTAAGTGCTATCTAAATAAAATGCTCTTAGTCATTTTCTAGGTTCTTTGCTACATATGCTGGAAAGGTTTCTTCTTGTTAATTCAGCAAGAGGTTTGTAACATAGCACATAAACCAGGCACAGAAGCCACGAAAGGTGTTGAACATCTCAGAATAGGTTCCCAAGTCAGCTGAAGGACAGCTCCAAACCAACCTTTCAGATGGATCATTTGAATTTCCCAGGTCCACTCTATCACTCTTTGCAGGTCTCCCATTGTTCCATTTGTCCCCAAAACTGGGATTGGTAGCTGCTGCTCTGCGTCAACCAGTAGCCAAATAACGCATGGAAGGCTTGGGTTTCTCATTAACTCCAGAGCTTATATAGTCCCATCTCACAGAGCACCAGCCACTTCTACTGCCTTCATCCCAGTCCTGCTGCCCCTCCTTCCCTGCCCAAGCTCTCACATTGCTGGCAGCCCAGGCCAGTGACCGCTCTCGGGAGGACAGCAGAGGAGCTGCGGGATGGACGAGAAAAGCAAAATCCAAGCAGAGAAGGTAACCATGACTTGGTGGTATTTTTGTGCTAGAATTTCTTCAGGACCCAGCACTGAGCAATGGTATTTAGTGCTCGCCAAGACCAAAACCAATTGAAAAAATCCCCTCCCCTAATTAATTGCTCTTTGATGTTTGTATACTGAGCACAGGGGCCGAGGGGTCAAGGGATTATTATTTGTTTTTAAGAGCTCTGCTGGCTCTGTGATAGAAGGAAATAATACTTGGCACAGCACTGCTGAAAAACACCATTTTGGTCATTTTTCGCTCACTCATCTGCTTCAGGGGTGGTGCTGGAGATGGGGCAGGGCACATTCCTGCTGCTCCTGTGGTGCTGTACCAGGCAGAGCTTCTGCTTGCCGTGAGCACTGGCGTGAGCACTGCCAGCACAGCAGAGACAGCCCCTGCACAGATTGCTCTTTGTGGGGCAACTCTGCTCTGTCCTAGGGGCCTGATCCTGCCCACTCCCATGAACTTTCCCTTCTCCTCTGGAGCCAGCCAAAGTGCCTGGATGCCGTTGTCCCAGCCAGCTGGGCAGCAGCACCCCTCGGGACAGAGCGGGGGCAGCCCTCGCGTGTTTGGGCAGGGCTGGGACAGTGGGATGAGGCTGTTCTCTGCTCCCTTCCCCAGCACCTCACAGGAACACTGGTTCTGTCTGTCTTCACCGCGGTGCTGGGCTTCTTCCAGTACGGCTACAGCCTGGGTGTCATTAACGCCCCCCAGAAGGTAAGATGAGCCCCTCAGCTGTGCATAGGCAAAGTATGAGGGCTTCAGGGTAGCCAGGGCGGGTCTGTCATGTGTAGAAGCCCTCAGGAGAGCTCTGTCCCTTCCCCAGGCACTATCTCCCGCAGTACAAAGCCCCGTGATAAGGCAACAGGTGGTAAAACAGAGAGGACCCCTGCTGCCACCCGTCAGCAAACCGAGCAGGGCTCTGCATGTCAGGCTGCCATCCGCACTGCGACGCGGTCCCTGTGGCCAGACCAAGGGACTGCACCTCTCCACAGGCGCTGAATCCAGACACCCCCGTCCCCGAGGAGTGGTGTTGGACGAGGGGAATACTCCATTTCTGCCGTTGTGACCCCTCCCCACTGGGGGTCTGAGTGCTGGGGAGCTGTGGGCGACCCCAAGATTTCAACCGTGCAGAGCTTGTTATGAAAAGCTTTTCCTAGGGCAGCAAAAGAAACAAAACAGGGGCTGGGGGTGGTTATAGATGTGAGCCGATGGCGTTTTCTTCTTTGCCCACCACAGGTGATAGAAGCCCACTACAGCCGTGTGCTGGGCATTGCTCCCCTCGACAGACATGCCACCAATGCCTCTGGGGAGGACAGCACTGTCCCTAGCACGCAGCCCTGGGCTGGCACCAAGGGCACACTCGCACCCGCGGCTGACACTGGCGAGGACCTCACCACCTCCCCGCACATCCTCACCATGTACTGGTCCCTCTCCGTCTCCATGTTTGCCATCGGCGGCATGATCTCCTCGTTCACCGTGGGGTGGATCGGTGACCGGCTGGGGAGGTGAGAGCACATTGTGTGCTGTGACTCGTCTGCCTCAGCCAGATCCTTTTTGTTTGACTTTTCCCCTAGAAACATTTCTTCCCCATAGAAATACCGTTTATGTTCTTTTCCCAATTTAATTATAAACACACACACCAAACCTCAAACCTCTGAAATACTGCTCCAGCCATCACAGAGGTCTGGCTTACAGAAATCCTCACTTTTAAATCAGACATTTGGTTGCAACTTTTAGCACTTCAGACAAGCAGCTGCTGAGCAGCCTTGATTAACTTCCCAGTTCTTCCTCCCTTTCTTTCCATGGCAAAAGGGAGAGGAGAGCATCTGACTGGCATTGGCACAGGATGTATAATATACTTTTAGCTACTCTGACTGCACCTCTGCCTGATATTTTTCAGTGCCTATGACCATTATTTTTAACCTTGTAGTGCTGATTAAGCCACTTCATAGCTCTGATTGTATGCCATGACGCTTGATTTGGCTGAGAAATGACAGAAGGAGCTGTGCTGGTGCTGCCTTGCAGGGTGAAAGCCATGCTGGTGGTGAATGTCCTCTCCATAGCTGGGAACCTTCTCCTGGGGTTGGCAAAATTTGGGCCGTCTCACTTACTCATCATCACCGGGAGAGCAGTCACAGGGCTGTACTGCGGTAAGTCCAGGCAGGTCAAGCACTGCAGACCAGCCCCCTGGTAGGGTGCTGGGTGCTCCCAGGCTGCAGTTAAGAGTTTCCTATATTTTTAATCTTTTTTCTTTATTCAGAAAGGGTTTCACAGGGTTTTCACAGAGGAGTTTCCCTCTTTTCCCTATGTCTTTCCTTCTTAATCCAGGATCTTTCCCACAAGGATTTGAGTTGGCTTTATCATGAAATTGGTTTATTTTACATATCCCAGAAATCAGCGAGTCCTTCCTCTGTATACATTGGTCTTGCTGGTGGCTGTTGTAACAGTATGATATTAACCATGCTGTTTAATGGGTTCCCTAGACAACAGTATTATCTAGCAGATAGTACAGGAGCACTGTACATACAAAGGATAAGATAGTAGGCAAATAACATGGAATTACATTAGAATTAGCTTAGAAACATCAGCTTATCATTACTGTTACTGATATGCAAATACAATACTCTGAAGTTTCAAGGCAAGTTTTCAGAAAGCTCTTTGCTCTGTGATAACAGCCAGTGGATGATCTCTGCTCCACACTCATATGTGTATGTTCAACTGTAAAGGCTCCTCAGCTTGAGGCTCTGAATCCAGGGATATCCAAGCACCTTTGCAAGAGGCAGGCGGCTCCCATCCAGGCACGGGGGGCTTGGTGGGATGTGGGAGGCAGCACACAGGCTCCATCCTCCCTTCCTGCTTGGGAAGCAGTTTCTGCTGGTTGCTGACTTCTGGTCTAGAAGAGGTGACACCTGCGTGTGCTCGGTGCAGGGCTCTCCTCTGGACTTGTGCCCATGTACGTCAGTGAGGTCTCTCCCACGGCCCTCCGAGGAGCACTGGGGACGCTACACCAGCTTGCTATCGTCACAGGTATCCTCATCAGCCAGGTAAGCAGGAAAGCGCATGAGTCCAGAGATGGTATTTCAAGAGATTAGGGATACCCCAGTGATACACAGGGATGTCACTCACCAATCCACCCCAAACTGAAAAAACAGTGCAAAGCAATCTGCTCTAATGAGGTTAAACTCCTACCTTGAGTGAGAACTGCCTTAACAAAGATAACTTCTCATGAAATATAAAGTACTTCTGCAAACAATTTCTCCCTTCCCCTAGGAAGTTTTTGTAAGAATCTCATCAGAGTCAGGCTGGATCCTGAACATAAGATCTCTAATATTCAGGTAATCAAAAATGACTTCATCAGAGGATCAGGGAGCCCACTGTTCCCCCTCAGCATTGTTCATCATGGCAGGAGTCCCAGCTATGTGACAGATGGGCACATAAATGTACCACAAACCAACACATCCAGAAAAACTTAACATAACCTCAAAATTAATCTAATCTGATTTAGGCAAAGACTATGGACAGACCACGGGTTAAAAAAAGCTCACAAGGTAGGTCCTGCAGCTCCACTACCTGGGGAATACAATGCTTTTCAAATTATGGAAGGGAAAAAGGTTACAAAGGCACACAAACTACCTGGAACACCTTTTTCAATGGTCAATAATCACACACTAAAGCAAAGATCAAGTTAGTTGCAGCCCCAGTGCTCAGACTGTGCTGGTAACCAGCCAGGCATCTGGGGTACCCCATGCTGCATGGACCTCTACCCATGCCCTGCCCCTTTGTGGAGTTGCTTAGGACCCATATGCCCATAAAACCTCATACCCTAAAAACCCCAAGGTAGCAAGGTCTGAGAAGAAAACATTTCATCAGCATGCCTGCATTTGTTGAGCTGTTTACACAGTGGTTCTATCCAGGCACAGGTCTCCTGCTGGTGGCATGTCCCAAGGAGGACCAAGTCACTGCAGGGTGTCCCAGAGCACCTGTAAGCCAAAGTCTTGCTCATGACATTTTATGCCATCTGTTCATTCCCTCCTTGTAAGTGTGTATCATAACCAAAGAAATCAAACTGTTAGGACTGAGAATTGTATTTGCTTCTAGTCTTTTTCCTGCGCAAAATAAGCTATTTTCTAGGGTGCAAAATAAGCTATTCAAACATGCCTCCATCATTCCAGGTCCTTGGACTAGACTTTCTCCTGGGGAACGATGAGTTGTGGCCCCTGCTCCTCAGTCTGTCTGGTGTGGCTGCCCTCCTGCAGTTCTTCTTGCTCTTACTGTGCCCTGAGAGTCCCCGTTACCTTTACATCAAACTGGGGAAAGTGGAGGAAGCTAAAAAAAGTAAGACACATTCTGGGCTTGCCTAAAGTTGGTTTTATACTATATATAGTATTAAACACAGAAGGAAAAGCACAGCTGAAGGCTCACACATCCCACACAGCACATTTGCAGGAGGGATTTCGGACACCTGCAAATAGTCACTGCCTAAGGCACACTTGCTTCCTTATCACTGTGGGTAGTGTGAGCCTTAGCACATTACACCTTTCCATCAGAGAAATGGATGATGGTGAGAGAGCAGATGCCCCCCCAAAAAACCCATTCAGTTGGAAGGGATTTCTACCACGTGTAAAAATAAGGATGACATCTTCTGGGGGACAGCTGATCTCTCTGTCCTCGGTGCTATTTGCAACTGTGCAGTAAATCCACAGCTGCACCTGCTTATGCATCTTTCAGTGTGGCCCTCCTTAGCTGGTTTCAGCTACGTCTACAAGGATTAAGAGCTATCGGTGGTAGGACACAGCTGAAACTGAGGTGAGAGCCCAGGATAGGGTAAAACAGAGCATAACCACATTCTTGGATGCAGAGTTGCCTGCTCATGCTCTGAGCTGCTGAAGTATAGATTAGCTCTGGACCAAAAACTAATGAGATATGCTTGCATGGGACTAACAAGCATTGCTGAGGGATGAGGCTTGACTGCGGTGTCTCAGAACTAATGTGCTGCTGGCCCTTGCCAGCAGACAAATCTTTGATCTTTGATGTGCCATAGGAGTCTTCAAAGCAAGAAGACACTACTGTCCATCTGGCTGGATTACCCTGAGTTTTGGTTAGAGAGATTCTTGTCCTTACTCTAATTCTTATCTACCACTGAAAATAAAATGTCCATCTTTTTCTTCTTAAGATTTGAAAAGACTCAGAGGAAATTGTGACCCGATGAAAGAGATTGCTGAGATGGAAAAGGAAAAGCAAGAAGCTGCTAGTGAAAAGAAAGTCTCAATAAGACAGCTTTTCACCTCTTCAAAGTACAAGCAGGCTGTCATCGTGGCACTGATGGTGCAAATATCTCAGCAGTTCTCAGGAATCAATGCAGTGAGTCTCCCAAAAATGTTTGTCTTTAAAGAAATCTACACTGAGCATGAAAAGACAGTGCTGGCTCTATCCAAGCCATGTCGGGGTGAAGAGAAGGCTTCTTGTGACTGCAGTAGGCTCCTTGGCCACCACCATCAGTGCTGAAGGTGGACCTCACTGCCAAGCCTGGCTGCAGCAGGGCAGGAGGGGAGAAGAGTGCAAGGGCATTCAGCACAAAACTAGCTGGCTTGGTGGGTCTGTGCTGAGCTCTCCTGTGATCCTTCACCTGAGTTCAGCAGTTTGCTCTCTTTAATTACTACCTACTCACCCCAGGAACCACAGAATCCCTATCTCCTAGCTATTTTTAGCTAGTTTTTGCATCACCAAAAATCACCATTTTACACCTAGGAGCACAGAGCCTCCTTTTCAAAACCTCCTCAAACCTTTGAAAGTCTGGTGGCAACTTTAAAAAGGTTGAGGCTTCTGTCCTGCTGGCTTTCAAAACCCACCTGCCCTGCCTCGAGGCCATGCGCAGCCTCATCCACCAGCCACGGGGTCAGCCACCTATTTACCTCCTGCCCAGAGGTTATTCACCTCCTTGTTCTTAGACAGAAGTGAGAGATTTGAGTCATTCCAATGTAGTGAGGCTATTTAAAATTAATGTAAAACTTGATCATATTATTTGTCTCCAGTGCTCAGTGCTGGTGATCTGGCTTTCAAGATTAAACTATATGGAAGAAAACAGTTTTAAATGTGAAAATGCAGTAGCTTAGGAGGAGAATTTCAATAGGATTTTTAACTCCCTCATGCTTCTTTGAAAGTTTCAGCTTTAATTATTATAACAAGCCATTAAAAGTTGAAAAATCTATTCATAATTAAATTACTTCACATCTCAGCCAACCAAGTGAGACTCTTCCCTCATGAGAACAAAAAGTTCCACCAGCCCTGTTGCCTAATCCTTTATCCTAATTATTTTGACAGATCTTTTACTACTCTACAAACATTTTCGAGAGAGCTGGAGTTGACCAACCAGTTTATGCAACCATTGGTGTTGGAGTGGTGAACACAGTCTTCACTGTTATCTCTGTAAGTAAATATTTTTACCCCGACACTTGATTTTATCCTGGAGCTGGGATTTGCAGTCTTGCAGGATGGCCCTGCACACCTTTCAGAAAAATCATGCCCTGGGTAAGCCTTGGTTGAAAAATCAAGTCTTGGAAGTACAGCCCATTGCCATCAAACAGCACTGCTGAATGCCTCAGTGAGTGAAAACTGCATCACCATGTTCAGGGAAGCTCTGGTAGCTCAGCATTTCTCCCCACAACAGAGGTTGCCTTTGAGACTGAAATTCTGCAGGTGCTATTCCCCTCAGTGAGCAGGCAGGGGATTGGCATTGTGATGGGGAAGCCAGCAGCTCACAATCTCCCTCTTACATGTTATCTTTCAAATTGTTTTCTGTATGTACATAGCACCTGCACGAGTGATATCCAAAGGCTATTCCACAGTAATAAAAGTAATCTAGCACCTATCCTCATTATATCTATGCAGTCTTCTGCAGCAATAAAAGGATGGTTCTGTTTTCACAGACTTTCCCTTTGTTTGTCTCTCTCCTGAGAGTATTAACACAATTCCTATCAGCAGGCAATTATTTTTGTAATGTGGGCATTAACATAAGATCAGGAAATGCCAAGCCCATTTCCCTCACATCACTAGAGACACTTAGGGAGCAAAGGACTTTTACCCACCATGAAGCAGGACTGGCTGCAAGGTAGAAATACACAGCTTTAAGAGATCTTAGTCCAGCATGTATGAGATAGGAGGTCTTGGGGTGAACCTGCTTTAAAGGAAGTCTATCACAGGTCCTGTACAGAGGAGAAAACATTATTGTGAAATGAGGCACAGAAGTGGGCAGCTGGAAGAGATCTTTCTCCAGCTCAGAGTATCCCCTGCAGTTCAATCTCCACCCCAGGGCTGTGGTACTTGCAGCCTGGAGCATTTGCTCTTTGCTGCTTTTGGCCATGAGCACTTAAAAATTACCAACATTTGTCAATTAATGACAGACCCCGATCAAAAGGCAGAAACACTGAGAGCAGGGGTGGACCTTGGCAAGGGAGAAGGAAGCACAGTCTTGCCCTCTGCAACTTCACAAGTTAGCAAGATGAACAGCCTCTGACAAAAGAGATTGTCTCTTGGAAGCATAAATCACCTGCTATAATTGTGAGGAAAGGTTTTGCTGATGGCCAAAGGTGTCCTTTAAAGAAAGGGGAAGGAGCAGACAGCCTCAGAGGCTAGTACACAACATCTTACGGCAGGCCAGATGCACTGCCCCTCTGGAGTTACCTGTACCTCCCCACTGGGTGAAGTGATTGGTACAGACTTAGATGTCAGAATTTGGGTGAGATGACGGGAGTCCACCAGAAGAGTTGAAAACGAGCAAGCTAAGCCCTGTGGTTACCAGGGAAGCAAAAGCAGTCTGGGAGCAACTGAACAATAAATCCTGACTTCAGCTGCTACAGGACCATGCCTGTCCTAGTGGAGGCAAGATGAAATGGCCCGTGATGTGACTTGAATTATGCTACATTTTGAAGGCTGCTTCCAAATTAATGCAGACCTGGGAAGTTTATTCTTCCTGGGAAGGGGACCAAAAAAAAAAAAAAAGAGCTTGTAAATGCATATGTTCTGAGTCTATGTGGTTTTACCTTGCCCTTGGCAGGGTGGCAGCTCAGTCTGGCTCCCTAACAGCCACCACAGAGTTTCTGACACTTGGAAACCAGCACATAAATCTCTACCACGAGAGCTAAAAGAGCAGGATGCAATGTGTTGGTGGTAACAGGTTGCTTGTTGCTAAAAGACCTCATTGAACCTCCTAAGAGTGAGCTGCTGCACTTGTTTCTACAGGTCTTTTTGGTGGAGAAGGCAGGCAGGCGGTCCCTGTTCCTGGCTGGTTTGATGGGCATGTTATTAAGTGCTGTGGCCATGACAGTTGGACTCGTGCTCCTGGTAAGGATTTCTCTCCATTTTTTTAATCCATGATCTGCAAATAAGAGAAGAAAAACCACCCTTTAAAGTGAATGTTTTGCAGTTTTATCTCATAGAAGTTCAGAAAACATTTGTTCTAAGAAGGGGCAATTCAAAGTAGCCATATCTGGAGCTACCTCTGGTTACAGAAGTGCCTGAGGACACTGCACTTTTGGCCCTGAGATACCTCAATTCTGCAAGAAAGGACCTGTGTCCCCTGTCCCCTCCCTGAGCTAGCTGACAACCTCAGCTCCTTACACAGCAGCTGCACTATTCCTACAGGATAATCCCATGCCTGCTAAGTAAACCAGGGCGTACCTCCATGTGCAAACAGTGTGTGTCCTAAACCCTCAATTTGCATCTCCCTGGCTTGGTGCAGGGATGCTACATTAGCATGTTGTCTTTGTTAAAAAAGGGACAAATTATTCCTTCTTACACCCAGGAGAGCGGTCAGGGTGTGAGACATGGGGCAGAACAGGCAGAAGATGGAGCCAGCCCCAAATCAAAGTCAGTCCAAACCTGTCAAGATGTAAAACCAAATAAGGGGTGGCCTCCTCTGCAGAACACCCTGTAATAACATATTGAAGATGCCACCATTTTGCTTCTTCGCAGCCATCCTGCAGGCAAGGGAAGAGCTTGAAGGTACAGATGAGATGATAGCTGTGAGCTCCAACATCCTTCTGCAAGAGGCAATGCTGACACCACACAGCCAGCCAGCACCCAGCACAACAGTTTAGAGTGTTAATTATTCATGTCCAGTATCCTTGTCTAAATAGAAAGAAATTTCTGAAAAAGAAGCCTAATTAAAGCAATTAGTGATAATTAATGAAAGTCATGTTAGGACTAACACTGAGCGCACCCTCTTGCAGAGCCAGTTTGCTTGGATGAGCTATGTCAGCATGGTCGCGATCTTCCTCTTTGTCATCTTCTTTGAAGTTGGGCCTGGCCCCATCCCTTGGTTTATCGTGGCTGAACTGTTCAGCCAAGGCCCACGCCCCGCTGCCATTGCCGTTGCCGGCTTCTGCAACTGGGCTTGCAACTTCATTGTGGGAATGTGTTTCCAGTACATAGCGGTAAGAAATCCCTCTACAACCATACAAATGACTGGCATGACCCCACTGCTGGGCTCCCAAAATAGCCCAGCAGGATGTGGATATGTCTCCTAGATCTCCATCCCCAAGCCCTGCTGGGTACCTCAGCCACCCAGGGTAGGATGGGGAAGCCATCCCTGTGGTACTGATGGTGGTGTCCCCTCTTCTCACTTCACCTGCTACAGGATCTGTGTGGACCATATGTGTTTGTGATCTTCGCAGCTCTGCTTCTTGTCTTCTTTCTGTTTGCATACTTCAAAGTACCAGAGACGAAAGGAAAGTCCTTTGAGGAGATTGCAGCTGTGTTCCGTCGCAAGAAGCTCATGGCCAAAACGATGACTGAGCTGGAAGACCTGCGACGCAGCGAAGAGGCATAGACATCGCCACACACCCAGAAAGGACTGAGCATGGACCTCCTTCAGGTGCTGCAGAAAGAAGGTTGGGCAAAAGTCTTATTTCACAGAAACCTTGCAGCTGGCAGACCAGGAGGACCCATCCATTGGATGCCTTCTGGCTGCTGCAGCTCACACCTCCAAGCAACAGGTGCCAACCTGGCATTTTCCTCTGAAACACTCAGTACAACTAGGCTGCAGGAAGAGCCAGGGAAAGGGCATGAAGATTATGCTACATGTGTGCCTTCATGACACACTGGAAGAGCCCACTGGGACAATGATATTATTAGCTGGCAAAGCATTACATTGAGCAGGGTCATCACAGCTGGAATAAAGGAAAGAGTGCTCAGCTGATGCTGCAGTCTCATGTTTTCACCTCTTTGTCCCACTCTTACTGCCTCCTTCTGCTGAGTGATCTGATGCACTCAGAAAACAACATCTAGTGAAGGTTGTGGCACAGCCACAGCACTGACTGCCTCAGGTGCTACGGAAAACAGACTGAGCAAACTCCTCCTTACTCTTGCCTGTGCAGAGGAAGAAGGTGAATTGGTTGGGATGCATCTCACTTGCTTTGCTATCCATGCATTGTAGAAATGCTGTCCAACCTCAAGAATTTATCAAGTCACAAGATTTTTTAGGAAAATCTTAGAAACTCTGGCTGGGCTGATGTGCATTATTTTTTCTTTGGTTTTAGCCAGACTATTTACCGCTTGCCTCCCTTATCCCTGCTGCAGCACAAGACAGCACATCACTGACTACACAACAGCCTGGGCTCTCCTTTCCCCTAGGTCAGGAGACTCAAGTCCTGCAGCCACCCTACCCATGCTGTGACCATCACAAGGTCACCTTCCCTTGCTGCTCCTCCTTCTTCACCCTGTGAATCTGCCTTCCCCTCCTTCTGTACAACACTTAGATCCACAGGCTCCAGCTTCAGCAGAGGTCTTGGGCTGCCCATATTGTAACTATAAATGATGACTCAAAGAGGAAATGGGTACTGCAGCATAAACTGGAAGGTGCCCCACTGCTCCGACCCCCACTTTGTACCCACTTATGGTTTTGCTGACTGTATTTGCTTCAGCCAAGACAGCGTGCAAGCAGGAGGTTGTGTTGTTTCTATAGCCTTATTTGCTATCAGCTTTCTTCTGTATGAGGTACCTTTATGTGACAAAATCAAGCTGCGAGGATTTTTCTTCCTTTGTGGTGGGATGTGTAGGAAACACTGTAAAAGCCTGCTCTCTGTTTGCTTGATTTTTAAGATTTGCATGTTCTTTGTTGTGATACCAGGTTATTGTCTAGTAACTTTATCAGGATAGATACCCATTATTTATTTAGAGACAAACACCAGCGTTGCTCAGTCACTGCGAGCTCATCACAGCTACCAGTGAAGCAGTGACCATAAAGTAACAGAGGATCAAGCAGAATGAAAAGCATGAGTATAGTCAGGCCAAGGAGGATCATAGGCAGCAGCTATGGATTTGGTTTCAGGGAAGATTCATGCTCCTTTCCATGTGCCCAAACTTTTCCTCTGTAGACTTTACTCTCCTGGTACTAAGGCCCCAGAGCAAATTCTGGTCCCTTCCAAGTAACTAGCAGTGTAGCCCCAAGGTCCACTGAGATATTGTCTGGCTCTGGCCTGTGCACTGAAGCAGTAAGTTTGCACCAAAGGCTTTTCTGGAGTCACTGCTGGGATTTAACCAGAGGAGAACTGGGTCAGTGCTGTCATGTGCTACAGCAGTGGGGACCTGAGACTGACACGGGGCATGCAGGGTGTGTGGGAACTAGGGCTCAGGTTGTGGTGCATAGAAGAGAGCAGCAGAGCTGGGGCACAGGCTCTGGGTCAAACTGTCAGTCTGTGTGCTGCAAACAGGTCTCCCCAGGTGAGATTAGCTGAGACGACAGGCTCAGAAGCTCTCCACGATGTCTGCTGCAGTTAGTTAAATATTATAATGAGTTGTCTGAATGTAAAAGAAGGGAAAAATAAAAGAGATGGGCTCTTGCTTTCAGCAACATTATCTAAGCCTGCAACATAAAAGTGACAATGAACAACATCTACAACATGTGTTGGCTTGTGCTGTTGAGTTGTTTGGGTTTTTTCCTCCTCTGTATACCTCAGACATATGACCAGCTCCAGATGGGAGGTATTTTCCTAGCAGGATATGTTTGCTCCATGGGTGTTAATTGATGTGCAAACCCTCAGCTAAATGCCTTTGAAATGGATGGTCCAGAGGTGAGACTGGGGAGTTGGAAGGCAGCTCTGGAGCTGGTGGAAGCTGGCTCTGCACTGGGATGAGTCCTCGCTGGAGGTGTGCCAGCATCTAACCCCAGTTGTCTTCACTGCCCACCTGTATAACACCACAATAAGTGACACCTCTGCTTGCATGGGCACTGGTGCAACTTAAAACTTGGTGCTGGGGCCTCTCTAGGCATGATAGGCATTTGGGGAGAGATGGGGCTGAGGCACATTTGATCCTGCTCTAAGGGCAGAGCCAGGCTGGTTCCCTCCAGGAGTGGAAGGCTGGGACAGCAGAGGCAGGGTGGAGGGGAGGGTGCTGACACTGGGCTCCTAGATGTCCCTTGCTAGGTCCCTGTGAGCTGGCCAGTCCATACAAACAGAATGGCTTGAGTTACAGCCATATAGTGCTCACATGGGTAGTTTAACATGAGAAAGGCTGTCCAAAATCACTTCACTAAACTTCTCCTGAGCTTTGTCCTAATGCCTGAGGAGCACCAGCCAGTGACACTGTCAATAACCCAGCAGTGAGGGGTCACTTACTTAGCAACACTCTGAGCAGCCAGTCTTTGTTTTCCTGTGTGTTGCTAGGTGAATGATAACAGAAAGCCTGATCCAGTTACTGTAGCACAGCACATAAACTAGTTTAACAAAGCCCACAACATTAACCTTATCCATAGCTATAGCCCTGAACTTCCCAGAAGGTCTGCCTGGGTGTTCAGAGGCCCTTAAGAAAAACTGGTCCCTGAGTTTCAGGATGTGCTTCCTTGCAGCAGCTGCTGTGTGGAAGAGAAGCAAGTCTTCTCCTTCCAGGCCGGGATCTCCCACTGGGGACCCTCTCCAACCTTCCTGGGCCCCAACTGGACAACATGCCTTTATCCGTTTATCATTTGATTTATTTGTATATTACCCTGGAGATGATGCTTTGCTTACCCCAAGATGCTTCAAATGAGTTCTGCGCATGGTTGCAGTGGGGCACGCTGCAGCCTGGGACAGGATGTGCAGAGCTCAGCGCTGCTCAAATCTACAGCAACCCCTGTCCTCACCAAGGCTGATATGCTGGGCTGAACTATCACAAGTGCACTTTTATCATGCGTGACAATGCAGAAAGAGGTCATACAAGTCGGTGAAACCTGCCAACATTTACTTTTTTCTTGTCCCATCACGCTGGTAAGTTGGACTGTACACTTTATCTGTCCTTGCTACATTCAAGTTCCAGTTAAAACTTGTTCTTGAGACACAGCTTGTTGAATCATTATTTTTATCTCTTGGCGTTACAGTTTTACCAAGTTGCTAATCATTAAGAAAATTTAAAAGACCAGGTCATACTTATTAGCTAAATGGCTGTTGCTTTTTAGTTAACATGTGAAATATGTCCTCATACTGTGGTTAGCTAATAATGAAATATAATTAATAATCTCTGAGAAAGCATCTTGTCAGCAAGGGTTTTGACAGTGTTTTCCTAATGTGCTGACATGACAGCCATTAAGACTTTTCTGTCGTGTCAGAGAAATGGCTAATGATATCTAGCTTCCCACTCTCTAGGCATAATCTTAAAATTAGTTTGACTTCCCTAATCCAATAAACTCAGGACATTTGGCCCCATTAACACTTTCCACACTAATTTATCACAGATTTTCTGCCTCACTTCAACTTGTTTTTCATTCCTGGGAAGCGCTCCCCTCCACCTCCCCAGTCACAGAGCTGATGAGGATGAAGCTAACCTAAGTGCTACATATGCAGGGACCCAGTGTTTGAGGTACAATGCATTTTCTGAGGTGCTTGATGTCCTTTTCTTTCACTAGGAGCTGAAGAATTACAAAGCAAGATATCAGGTCTGGATCCAGCAGCACCTGTAAGCATGAGACTTAATTTAAGGTAACTTTGCATGTGCTCAAGTGTTTCATTAAATCCTGAAGCAACACTGGCAAATTTTACCTGGAGGCACAGCCTAAATAGCTGTGCTGACAGGGAAGGAATCTCCTCCACAGCAGAGTGGTAATAAATTTGGCTGTAGATCAGCAGTTATTAAATTTTACAGGCTGTAGAAATAACTGTAGACCTGAGGCTTGGGCAGTGCCTTGTGGCTTTGCCTCCCTGTATTCTGTTCCGGAGAGTGAGCGTCTCTTGTGGCTATGAAAAGCATCATGGCTGGGGGTCATAGGTAGGATATCCCTGTACTAGCACTGCTGCAGCCCGAGGAGGAGAAAACAGCTGGAGTTACTATATCTTTTCCCTCTTTTTAGTGGGAGTTACAGGTGGTTCTCACTACCTTTGTGTCCCTGCACTGCCACCTCTTGCCTCTGATCTCCCGTGTGTGCCCAGGGGGAATTCCATGGGGAATTCAAGCAGTGCGGCTGTGTGTGCACACCTCATCCGATGTTTCTCTGGCTGGGCAGTTGTGTGGAGCACAGAAAGGTAAGAGTGTCCACGGAGCAGGTAGAGGCAGTGCTCCAGCAGTCTCTAAGGATCATCCCAGGGCACACAGCACCTAATAATTGTAGGAACCATCCAGCACCTCAGAATCCTTTTCTCAAGGCTGAAGCAAATGCACAATGAGTCACTGGCACTGCACAGAAAGCAGAAGGTGAATGGCAGGATCAAAGCAGTGCCTGAAGCAGTGTGGGATGCCTGTAGCAAGGTCACTGCAGAGGCTCTTTAATGCAGTTCATACTATATAAAGAGACTGTATGTAGGAGCACAGAGGGTCTGCTGAGCATGACAATGTCCTCTAGATCATCAGTCCCCAGCCTCTCTCATGTTCTCCTGCTTGAGGTTGCACCAGAAGCCAGTGTGAACCCTCACCCCCAACAGCTAGGACACATCAATGGGATACCAGGTACGAAAGCTGAACAGCTGAAACAGAGACACTTGTTCAGGCTGGAACAGGGTTGTTTACACTGCTTTGCTCATGACCCATTATTTCTAATCTTGTGACCTGAACCAAGTCCTGATGAATGAGCCTACCTCTACTTTCCCAGTGCTCACCCAGCACTGAGGGCACCAAGACTGAGTGAACTGCTCACTGCCGCTCTACAAGTGGCCCCCTCTCAGCTAGCAAGTACGGCTCTCCTCTGTCACCCTCCTCTGTCCTCCGTGCACCCAGGCCACCACCCCTGGGTGTTGCAGGACACGGCTGCCCTCCTTGTTGTTCCCCACAGACATGTATCACAGTATTTACAAATAAATATGCTTTGAAGTCATAGAATCATGGAATGGTTAGGGTTGAAAAGGACCTTAAAGCTCATCCAGTTTTAACCCCCCGCCATGGACAGGGACACCTTCCACTAGGCAAGGCTGCTCAAAGCACCATCTAACCTGGCCTTGCACACTAGCAGGGATGAGGCAGCCACAGCTTCTCTGGGCAACCTGTGCCAGTGCCTCAACACTCTCACAGTAAAGAGCTTCTTCCTTTTATCTAACTTAAATCTCCTGTTTAAGGGGAGATTAAATCAAACTGCTGCTGTTGTATAGAGAAGTTAGATAATCACATTAGTACTGTCAAGAAACACACTTTAGAAAATAGATGTTGATCTAGACAAAGGAACGATGCCTACAAGCAATAACTGATGGAGCTGATTTCCTTTCTTTTTTTTTTTTTGTTACTGAATCTTGAATAAAGGCTGTCTTGAATACGTTTTGTGTCTTGAAAATAAATAGAATTTACAGCTGCACCTCAGTAAAAAGACTTGATTTACTCCAGAAGATCTTTTAAGTAATCCAAAGTAAATCTGTTAGTTGTGGAAAATCAACCAAATTTATACTCTGGTCCTGAAGGGGAAAAAAAAAAATACTGGTAGTGCTTAGCCCCAGCCTGTTCCAGTTTGGGTTCAGGTAAAATCCTCACAAATGATTTTTTTAGAAGAAAAAAAAGTCCTAGGGCACATGTAATTAGTTCATATACTTGTAGGTAAACAAACACACACTGCGCATGTAAAAACACTTAACGCAATGCCACAGACTCTGATTATCAGCTGACAGAAGAAAAATGGGCAGTTCCCCAGGGTGAAGTGTATCATCTCCAGTGTGGGCTGGGTGAGGCAGCATACACTGAAAACCCTGGTAACAGAAAAGAGACATCCTCTCGACTTGCTGGAGCATTATAAAGGGGCCCCACATAAATGAAACCCAAACTTACCTCCTTGGGTACATGCTGTACAATTTGGAGTGGCATTTGTGTGAGCCAGGTTGGGACCACAGGCGAACAGATCACACAGTTAAAATGAATTAAATAAAAGATCCCATGAAGAACCATTTAAAAATATATGCAACTTACATAGCAATCCCATTACAACACAGACAAGAAGTCTGGCATCTTAGGACAGACACCCCAGGACAGCACACTGCAGCCTTCGGTGCTGACGGCAGAGGCCAGCTCTGACAGTACTGCCACAAGCGCCCTGGATTTGTGTGGTTTTGTTTCTCTGGTGCTCATAGGCGGCCTCTATGACACCCCTCAGGGCTGGGCCCATTCACCAGCAGCTTCACAGAAGTATCTTCTGGTGAATTCGATTAAACAGCTAAAGTACTGAAGCATCTGACTTGGGAGAGTTTTAATAAAATTGGTTATTATTTGGCCTCGTTTTGCTCAGGATCCATGTCTGGCTCTGACTGCGTTCATTGCCACGGACCTCCCCACAGGGAGTGGATGTCAGAGGCTAATGGCGGCTGTGCTGTTAGTACTGCTGATAAACTGTAGGGAACGGAGTCACCCGAGTCTCACATCCATTAATGGAAACCGGCTTTCACCACGGCTTCTGAGCAGTTTCAGACCCCTCTGGCTGACTGCTCTGTGCAAAAAGCTCTCCTGATTATTGTTGAAAGGGGAAACAACAGCCACACAAACGCGCTGTGTGTGGACAGTTAAGTACACCTCACGAGGAAGCCTTATCCCCCCAGGCTTTGGAAAGACTCATTTCTTTCCCAGGGCTTTTAAAACCTAGTTTTGTCGCCCGGAAGCCGCTGAACCACCCTTCGCAGGAACCGACCGCCGGAGCCGCCCAGAACACAAGATGGCGAGGGCCGTGCGTGGTAGGGGCGCACAGCGCCGCCTAGCGGCCGAGAGCGGCCACAGGCCTGCGGCGCGTGTGGAGGGGCTCGCCCCTGCAGCAATGGCGCCGGCGCCGCGCGGCTGGCGAGGGGGCGCGCTGAGCCCAGCGGCTCTCCGTAGGCAAGGGGCGGGGTGAGCGCAGGCCGGAGGCACCCCCAGCACGTGGTCAGCCGGCGGGCCGAGGGGGCAGGGTCGAGCCTCGCTCCGTGGGAGGGGGGAGGGTACGGGCCAATGAGCGCGTCGGCCGGCGGAAGCGGGAGGGCGGGGTTGGGCGGTGCGCGGTGCGTGCGCTCCCCGTCGCCTCTTCCCGCCGCCCGCTGCAGTGGTCGGGCGCGTGTGCGCGGCGCCGTGACTCGCCGTGCCCCCGCCCCGCCCGGCAGCGGCCCCACCGGCACCCCCGAACGGCCTCGCAAGGTAAGAAGGGCCGCGCCGCCGCTGGGGGTCAGCCCCCGGGGCTGCGCGCGGGTGGCGGCTGGGCCGAGGCGCCGAGGCGATGGGGAAGAAGGGGTGAGGCGAGCCTGGGGGCGGGCACCTTCGCTACCGGGGCGGGGAAGGCGGGGAGGGGGCCAGCAAGGGGCTCCGGCATGTGGCGTGGCGCGCGGCGGCTCTCCGCCCGCGGGCACGTGTGGCAGAGCGAGGCGGGCCTGTCCCGCCCCGGGGCGCCGCCATCGCGCTGCTCTTCCTCGGGGGAGGTGATTGGGGTCCGTCTTCCCCTCGGCCCGGCTCTTCCCGCCGCCCGGGCTCCGAGACGACGCGCTCTCTCTTTAGCAGCCCCTGCTTCCAGCCCCCCGCCGCCATGGCCGACGAGCTCGACTTCACCACAGGCGATGCTGGCGCCTCCTTCACGTACCCCATGCAGTGCTCGGCTCTGCGGAAGAACGGCTTTGTGGTGCTCAAGGGCCGCCCTTGTAAGATCGTGGAGATGTCTACTTCCAAGACGGGCAAGCACGGCCACGCCAAGGTGAGCGGCCTCGGGTAGGCTCGGCAAGCCTCAGTCTGTTTCACAGCCCTGCGGCTCCCAGCCCTCGCAGCGGCATCGCACTCTCACTGCGTGGCTAGCCTGGAGGGGAGGGTGTAGCGTTTCATTTGGCAGCGTTCTGCATCCTGCCTTTGCCTTTCTCGCAGCAGTGTCTCATGTGTGTCTGCACTCTAGAGTTGGCTCAAGGGTGTCCGTTAATGTAAAGTGTGAAGGATCGAGGATAGGGGTTGGGTTGTTTTTAACTCCCAACTTGTTAAAAAGCTTTAAGGCTGATAGTGATAGAACCTGTTTTTGTAGTGGGGGTAGAGTAAGTTCTGGAAGGGGGGCTGATGAAATCACTAGGGTGTGGTTGGGTTGTGCTGTTGCTACCCACCAAAGCACTTTGCTGTCTGCCTCAGCTAGCAGACTTTCACTATTGTAGTGCTCAACTTAAGCACTTGCACTCAATTCAAGCGCTTACTCGAGGAGCTGTGTTCTGTTACATAATCCAGAGGAGCTCAGCAGACACTCATTGCCTCTGTGGGCCTGCTCTAGCCCTACTTTGCTGGCTTGCCTTGCTGCTGCTTTGCTTTTTTCAGCACTGAGTGAGGAGTATCTTCCCTCTCTTGTGCCTCAGAAGGGACATTCTTAGCTGCTGGCTGGGGCTGCAGTCCTGCCTAAGCAGTTGACTTATGCAGCTGTCCGGAGCTTGAACTAAGGCTAGATTCTCCCTTCAGTCATTCAGCAACACTTTATGGTGGGTATAGTGGAGTTTAGAGACAGATCTGCTACAAGCACTGACTAGTGGTATTTATAAGTTTCTGGACCTTGTATGATACATGTAGGTGGGCAAAATATTTAGGATTTATCAAAGCTAGATTATACCAAGCCCTTGCCAGTATTTTCCTTTCTCCCACCTCTTGCTTTTATTATGGTTTATTTTAGATCCAGTTTTCTTAAGAAGTGAAGTGGTTGTGAAAGGGCTTGAGAAACCTATGAGCTTGTAATCCAAGTACTAGATGTAGGGAGCAGCTACTGCTAGTACCAAGGCAGGTGGGAGCTGCTTTAATCTCTGTGCATGACCACCTCTTTTCCCCTTAACCTTCATGTTGTCACTGACACTGTTGTGTTTCTCAGAACTGGAAGTTAACTTTTTTTAACCACTGCGTACTCTGAGCTCTAGCTTGCTGCTGTAACACTACAGGCAGCTATAGAAGATAACAGTGGCTGATTTTCATTTTCATGTAGTGTTCCTATAGTGTGCTGTGAAAAGGTGTGAGATCCTCTCTTGGTGCTTGGGCTGCTTTCATACCACAAGTAAAAGCTCTAGGCAGAAGCTGGTATTACACATGATCTCTTAGAAAATGGTGTGGAACCAGCAATACTGGTGGCAATGGCATCTTCCTCCTCTAGGACCAGCAGTAACTGATGGTAATTTTCCTCCCTTGTAGGTCCACTTGGTTGGTATTGATATCTTCACTGGTAAAAAATATGAAGATATTTGCCCATCAACTCATAACATGGATGTTCCAAATATCAAGAGGAATGATTACCAGGTGAGTTAACAGTCACTATGTCCTCCCACACATTAAGAGGCTTTATACTCCTAATACCACACATAAACTCTCTTCATCCCAAAACCTGCCTCAATTGATTAAGTGCTGTTGTCAGAATTAAGGGAACTTGCCTGTATAGATGTGACATTGCTGAGCCCAGCATTTACTGAATTCTTAAAACTCTCAGGCTTACTGATGGAGAGCTCCTTACGGTACTAACCTCATGTTACAGTAACATTCTTTAGAAATGACAGGTAACAGACAATTCAGAACCATGATTTTTCTAGTTCATGTTGTAAGGTCACTTCTTTATTCTTTGTGGTACTGGCATCCTTTAGAATTTAGAGTTTATCCCTGCTACAACTTAATAATAGTTAAAGGATAATCAGGATCTTGCTTCAAGTAAATTTGAATCTAAGCATACATTTATATGTATATGCTTAGATTCATTTATAATTCTGCCCTTGAACAGAGTAGATGAATTAACAAGACAGTTTAAACTGCATCTGATGCCAATTCTGACTTGCTACAGTGCTTTCTACTCTTGTGTGGAAGCTGGCTTTAGTTGTTCTCAAGTAATTTTGGTGCTCCCACCTCTGCACTGAAATACGTGTACGCAGGGAGCTTGGCAGACTTCTGTATTGCGTTTTGTGATGTAGACAGTTTGCTCCTAAAAGCAGCATGGTTCAGGTTCTCAGTTGTAACATATCCGCTATCTTCCCATTGTCTTGAGACAAGCTCTGGCCAGGAACTGATACATCAGCATCAGCTGGGATGCTGCAATTCCTTGACAAAACGAAAGATTGCTGTGTTAGCAATTCAGAGCTAATGCTGTTTGAATAAAGTGTGACTAACCTTGTGCTGGGGTTCAGACCTTCCAGGAGGTTCTTAATGTTGGTGATCTTTCATTGCTCTTGAGTCCTCACTGCTTCTGAAATTCTTGCTGGTTACCAGACTTGTCAGGGTTGCCTTTTGGGTTGACAGTTATGTCTTCCAAGTTCCCTAACCTGCTCTGTCAAAATAGCTGCTTCCCTTAGCCCAGCCTTTCAGTTAGGCTGAAAACAGCGTTGTAAATGCGGCCCAGAGCTTGGTGGATGTTCCCTAATTTATTCATTAGCCTTTAATGTCAATGATGGTAGAAGTGTACAGTTCAACTGTTGTGTACTTTGTGTGCTTTATAAAAGCAATGCTGTTCAGTGAGCAGCATTTCAGTTACTGTTTCTAATTCATAGATGTTAAAAGCTGAACTCGTGACCTAGAAGCAGGACTTTTTTTAAATCACAAGGATGGGTTTTGCAGTGCTCTATGTACTAAGAAGTAACCAGCAGGGTTCTAGTGGTTTTGATAGCAGACTGGGTTTTGCTACAGTTGCCCTAGATCAGCTCTCTGAACTGTTGTTTAAACACTGACTTAAATTAGGTCCTTAACTGTTACAAACACAGTACTAAAGAATTAATGTAACAGGTGGAGTTGACTGCCTTCTACTTATCTTCAGCTGCTGTCCACTGGTGGCTACTGATGTTAAACTTACTAAAAGTGAAATTCTCTTCACAGCTGATAGGTATTCAGGATGGGTATCTCTCCCTGCTAACAGAAAGTGGTGAAGTTCGTGAAGATCTAAAGTTGCCAGAAGGGGATCTTGGCAAAGAAATAGAAGGAAAATTCAATGCCAATGAAGATGTGCAGGTAGGTATAGATGGCAGACAGAATGAGTTATGGTTAATTCCACTTGAGAAGTCATACTTTGATATTGACCATTTGTATTTCTGTGAAGGGTGGGTAGAGAAGCAGGGAGATTGGTCCTTTGAGATGCAAAAGGACTTTTTTTGTGCTGGTGCACTCAGTGTGGCACTGAAGCCTGGCCCAGTTGTCAGTAAAATGATAGGTGTAGCTCTGAAATATCTAGATAAATCGTAACAGTCCTGACCACATAGTGTGTATTGGAGCCTCCAGGCTTTCTTAATTGCAGACAGGTGTAGAGTTTTGTGACATAGTCTGGGTAGTCTAATTTGCTATGTTAGCAAACCTGTCTGCAAGTAGCTCTGCAGACTATAGTCTGTGCTGGACCACACTAGTCACTATCTAATCTCTGTTGCTGCAGGAGCTTGTTTATCTTCCTCTGTGGTATGAACCTCAAGCTGCTGGCCAAGGCAACATGGCAAAGGGAAGGCAGCAGAAAAGCAAATTGGTAGGAAGGGCAGATACTGTGGAAATCTTTCTAATGGCTGAATTGTTACCAGCTTCAGCTTCTGTTTTTCTTGAGAGATGGGATAGATGTTAAAATATGAAAATCTGTAACTTCCCCTGGCACAGGTTGGAGCTTACTTACTTACCTTGTCTTTTCTTCCAGATATCTGTCATAAGTGCAATGAATGAAGAATGTGCTGTAGCCATAAAGCCTTGCAAATAAAAAGGATCACCAGGCTCGGGCAGCTGCTCAGGTCTGGACAAACCACGGATCTATAAATTTGGTTCCTATTGTCACCAAAGCTCTGGCCTTCACAAGCAACCTCATTTCTTTTTTGAATTGTTAAAAAGCAGTGCTGGATTCTGGATTAGTGTTGCAGGCTAACTGGCAGTTTTCAAAATCACTGAGATTTTAATTCCTTAATCGCAACTATTTTAACATTCCTGTCGGTTTCAGCTATGGATCTGAGAAACCAATCAGGTGTTACTAGTGAATATATTTTTATTTGCTTGAGCAAAACAGTGTTTGTCTGTATGAACAGACAAAATACAGTATTCAGGGGCTTTTAGATAAGCTGGTAGGTATCTAGGATTATAAAGTCACCTAGAGCACAAATAGTATTTTTCTTGACATGTTTTGGTAGAACGGACAATAAAACAATAAAAGTAGTTTTTTTTTTTTTTTTTTTTTTTTTAATGCTGAAGTATTTTGTGGATTGGGACTCTTGCAGAACTGTAGGTGCCAATCGCAACTTTTAGACCAAGAAACTCAAGTGATCAAAAATGCCAGCTGGCTTGACCAAGCCCCAGTGGCCATGTGCAACTTAACTGTATTACCTCTGTTTTCTTCTTTGCCAACTTGTTGGCTTATTTTGATGATAAAATGGTGTCAAAAGCCTACCTGTGGTTTAGGCAGGCAGTTGGAATATTGGGTAGATGAGACATAGATAGGTCAAGGGGACACAAAGGTGAGAATGGATGTTAAAGCTATAGACTTTCACTCGAGGCCTTTGTCAGACTTGAAAAAATAAAGTAGTTCATTTGCTTTCCTTTATTTTATTTATCTTAAACTATAAAAGGGTGACAAACTCCATGGAAATCTGTTGCAGTGCTTCCAGCTTTAGGTTTTAATCTTCAGGTGCAGACCATATTTTTGTAGCACAGGGACCACGTGTTTTCTGAAAAAGTGGGACAAACTGTAGCATCGAGCCTAAACTAAATGCATGTGATTCTTTTTAAAAAACAAAACTATTGTATTTTCAAAATATAGACTTGACAGACAATACTGAACAACCGTGGCTTAACTATAAAAGCAAATGAATTGCTACATAGTTATGAAAGCTAGCTCCCATCCAGGGGAGTTCTGAGTCATTGAAACACGCATGCATGCCTTTAGTTAGTAGCTTAATGGGCAAACACAAGGCTTCATAGCAATAGTTAATGGAAGGATAACTAGCCTGTTACTGGTTAAGGCGTTCAACTTGAATTCTAAAACTCGGCAACTCTTCATGAATGGGAAAATCTCTTAGTCCGTGGTTCAGACCTCTCTTCACAGTTGATAAAATTGTTTCATGAGCTTGCCTTATGCTTCAGTGGCTGTTGGCTGATTGAAGATAACTTTTAAGCATGTGGCATTCTGCCCTGGATACATGCTCAGTTCACAGTGGGCTGTGAGAGTCAGAGGTCATACTGCTGTGAACTGCTTAAAATGTTTTCAGCTTAATAGTATGTACTCTAATCCCCAGAGGGCTCATGGCAACTGTCCTGAACTGCCCTTGTACATACTATGGCAGGGCTTAGCAGATTTTAGGAGCCTAATGTAGATGGCAAAAACGTGTTTTCTACAGGCTTTTTGTGACAGGGAGAGCAGTGCCAGTGAAGGTAAAGACAGCAATAAATATAGTCTGGTAATAAAGTACAGTTACCTGGGACACCTGGCAGAAGTAAGAGACTGCCACATGCTCTTGCCTAGCACAACAGTCATCACAGGTGAACTCTATAAAAACACCTGGATTGAAATGGCAAAACTGCTTAAAAAAACACCTGTAGATGCAAGAGATTGAGATACATTCAGAATAGTTTTGACATGCTGAATAGTTCAAGCTAGTCTGCACTGTGCTCCTTTGTTTCTCCATTGAAAAGGTACCTGAAAGACAGGTTTTGTGGGCTTTGGAGAGGTGATGGTGAAACCATTGATGATGGTATTGACAGCAAGGTGGGCTGTGTGGGAAGTCATAGGTTGCTATGGCAAACTAATGTAAGTTCTAATGCTATCACTGTAGTATAAGTACTTACAATATGCTTGAAAACTGCAAGACTGATTTGTCCTTGTTCTGGTAGTGCTTTAGTTTACTTTCAGGTGCCTGTCTGTCCTCCAAAACCTTGTTGGAAGACAGGTATTTGATGCCACTGGCCCACAGTCTGAACATTTCCTTAACCTGTGAGCTCTCCAGGACAAGGGCTGGATTTTGTCCTGTTCCTACAGGTGGGGTTCTGGTCTCACTGGAGTTTACAGGTACTACAGCAATCTAAAGATCAGGGTTTTATGACCTCCAGCTTGCTGGAAGAGCCCTCCTTGGGACTTACAGATGTCCTTCTATTGCAACCTTCAGTTCTGCAAGATTTAAATGATTAAGTACTTCATTATAGGTTTGTTCTTATATACTTAGTTGTTTTTTGTGAAGCTCTTCAAACACTATGGAAGTGCAGAGCATTTGCTTGTTATGCATGAAGTTTCCCATAGTTAATAATACATAAGCATGAGTTAAGCATAATCTCCAAGTTTCAGTAAGGTTAAAAGTTGCTTCTAAATTAGAACATGTATTTGAGGCATTTTTTTCCAAAGTAAGATGTTCCAGTTTACTGTCAGAATTGTTTGCAACGAACTTTGTGATCAGTAGTTCATATAGACGCGTATTTTTAAGATCCCTAACCAAATGCTTAGGGAAGTTCTCTTTTCATAGCTTTACTTTAAAACAAATCTTACTGATGTACTTGTTCTGTAGTACTGTCATAACACTTAAATTGTGTCAAAACTGAAAACTATAATCTTCTAAAAGCTGATGGCAATTGCTTAGAGTGAAGACTGTGAAACCTAGGAGGTAAAGAAAACTATTCCCACTCCAAATAATGCATTTTTTAATGGCTCCAATTCACTGAGTTTCTCCTACTAATTTACAGAATTGGGAAGACTGCAGTGTTTCCTGCCTCAAGTGTTGGCAAATATACATTAAGATTTCAATAGATCCTTCTAATTTTTGCTTATAATGGTGGTTTTTCAACTAGGCTCTTGCTAGTTGAGCCATGTTCTCAGGGCTGGTTTTTTTTAAGAAGTTAGCTGAATTTTGTTTTGACGTAACTGCTTTCAAGCCTCTTGCAGGTTTTTCTAATCCACAGTGTATCCAGAAATGGTGCACGATCTCTAGTTGCAACATACAGGTGATTTTACATAATCTGTAAAGAAGTCAAACTTGTTGACAGTTCAGACTCATATGGTTACTGCAGGTCAGTCTCACGGAATTCAAAATTCAATAAATCCCACGTTTTTTTTGGTTGAGTAATTAGAATGTAGTTTGTTACAGTAGAACTAAACTTCAGGAGAAAAGGACCTTGTTAAGGATATTTCAAGTATCTCGCTTATACACAGAGAATGTTAACGAAGGTGTAGATCCTGGAGGTGTTGTAGTGGGAGCGTGGTGGAGCGTTCTGCAGTCTGGTGTGGTATGCCAAGGTGGGCAGAGGCCTCTCCAGCACCTACAGTCTGGCCCTACGGTATTTGGCATCTGAAAGTAACTTGGTTTGTGAGTTGAAACCCGAATGTTTGCTGTGTATTGCTGTATCGCAGAAAACCCCTGCTGTATTGTGCTGTCTATTTAAGCGTTATTGTTCGGTGTGGCTTTCAGAACTCTGGGGAAAGAAATGATGGTGATGACTGCTTTTCCTGATGATGGTGAAAACCAAACCCTGTAACTGGTGTGAGCTGGGAGCAGCAGCCCTGGTGGTTCAAATGTGTGTCTGTTTTGGAAGCTGTATTGTTGTCAACACCTTGCCAATGATCAGGGGAAAGATGTATCTTCATTGTTTTATTCAGAAATAATAAAGATGTCAGTGCTGTAGGGATCTGGGTGCTGGTTCAGATTGCATGGACTCTGCGGGTTGCTTCAAGGCTGAGCGCATCTGCAGGCTCCTGAGCTGACCTGGCTGCAGTGAGAACACTGCTGTCAGCCCACGCGCCTAGCGGAGAGCGGCGCGGCCCGTGGGTTGTCACGAGAGCAAGAGAACCGCTTGCGTACCTGTCCTACAGAAATAAAAATCAGAACTCAAACACACGGCTGCCTCCTTTATTTGACATCGCCGCCGCAGCGCGCGGATAACATGGCTGCCGAGAGCAGCCTCCCACTCCCGGCTGCCTCTGGCCGCGCAGGCGCGCTGCCCGGCTTGCCTGCGTGGTGACGTCACCTCCGGGATTATAAAAGGGAGGCGAGCGACTTGCTTCTCTCTTTCTGCGGGAGCGTGGCTCGGGAGGATGGGTCCGGTCAGTGCGGGCCCGGGCGCGGGGGGGCGGCTGGGGCGGGCCGGGCCTGGGGGTTTGATGGCCTCGCCGTCGGTGGCGAATGGACCTGGGGTGGGTAGTGGCCGGTGGGCCTTGAGCCAGGCGAGTCGGCAGTGGCTAGTCCAGCTCTCCAGGCGAAGGCCCTCTGCCGTGTGTCGCGCTGGTAAAAGCTGCTGGTGTGGGTGTTATGGATAATGATGGGTGTTCTTCCGGTGTTTTAGCAAAAGGACAGAAAATCAAAAAAGTCAACGTGGAAGTTTTGCCTTGACTTGACCCATCCTGTGGAAGATGGAATCTTCGATTCTGGGAATTTTGTAAGTCGTGGTTTGCTCATACTCCTGGTGCGCAGTATAATAAAACCTTAGTATGGTACGATAGCTGGATCCCAGCTGAAAATTGACATTCTAAATTAGTAAAATCAACAGCTGTCCTTTAAAGTATTGGCACTTTTGAAAGCTTAGTTGTATTTATAGTTAAGATGGCTTATACCTGTCCATGAATAGAGCTGTTTTAAATTAAATACTGTTTTAGCACTGGGGTGACTTCTTTAATTGCACTCTGTAGATTATTACTGCATTGTAAATACGTGCTATTGGGATACCAGTAAATGGTGATTTTTAATATTGCTGTATGGCTAGGGTCCCTTCCCTAGTTCACACCTAGGGTGCCATTCCCTAGTGTTCTGTGCCTTTAATGTTGAAACAGGAACAGTTCCTAAAGGAGAAGGTTAAGGTCAATGGGAAGACTGGAAACTTGGGCAACACTGTTCATATTGAACGCCTGAAGAACAAGATCACAGTGACATCCGAGAAGCAGTTTTCTAAAAGGTTGGCATATGTTTCCTTTTGTTGTGGTTGTGATTTTGAGCAGTGGTATATTGAACATGATGTGCTTCAGATACATACAGAGGAGGTGTTGGCCCTGACCTTTATAGTGTTTGTAAATGTTTGTGGAAGACATAATTCAAACAGATCTCTAGCATTAGATAATAAAAAAACCCTGCTTTTTAAAACTCAGGGTTTGAGTGCAAGTTAATACTCTCTAATATAAGCATAGTAATAGATGCTTTGTATAGGTTGTTAGAAGTGTGTCAAGGAAAGATAGGCTTTTAAAAGCCATGTTGAATGCATGTAATGGGTGGCTGTTTCATTACTTACTTGGTTGTATTAAAACGTATGTGTATGCAGTACTTGCTGTTACAAAAGAACCTGTTGAGTCAGATGAAGCATTAAACTGCTCAGCGTGTTAGGGTGTGCAATGGATGTTTGTGCTGATGAGAGGTTCCTTCCTAATGAACCATTCCTTCCCTGCAACCCCCCTTCATTTGTTGGTATACATACACAAGTATCTGTTCTGTTAGACCAAGGTTTAGAACCACTTTTCAGTGCTTTTGAGTTACTGGCGTTGTGCTGTGTAGTCAGAAAGCATCAAATAACAAATTCATAGGTACCTGGAATGAAAGTACCCTGTTATATGTGGTGATTTTTAATGAATGGATATAATCAGTGTGTTGGTCCCCTGCTAGAGCCATGTCTTGAGTGAAGTGCAGACAGCAGTAAGGGTTGTTAAACAAGAGAGTTGTAACATATAATTACTGCTTTTAAGGTACCTAAAATACCTCACCAAGAAGTACCTCAAGAAGAACAATCTGCGTGACTGGCTTCGTGTTGTTGCATCTGACAAGGAGACCTATGAACTACGCTACTTCCAAATCAGCCAAGATGAAGAAGGATCAGAGTCTGAGGAATAATTGAAGCTTAGCTTTGTATTACATGCGGTGTACAAAAGACAAGAACAGCTATTTATAAGAGTACTTAACTTATTGGTGAATAAAGACTTTGTACCCTGTTTGACAGAGCATGGTTGTAGTTTTCTAACCTTTTTTCTAAGTTCTAATTAAAAACCAGCATGGAGAATCATTTGATTTGCAGTTTTCCTTCCACTGCTAGAAATCAGAGCTGCTGAGTGTGGCATCAAGAGTCCAGGTAGGAAAGGACTGAGCCCTTCAGCCAGTATGAATGTAGGATAGTGACATCAGTGTTTAACCATTTTGGTAAAAATAACACTAGAGCTTCTTGAGACTGGAAGTACCAGCTCATTCTGCTAATATATGTGGAGCTAATGATACAGTATTTAATAAAAGTTTAATTCTATTTGTTTAAAAACAGGGTTATGAATTTTTATAGCAATTTTTTTATTCTGTGTGATTTATTCAAGTGTTGAATTGGTTGTAGCACAGTGTTGAAGTCTGGTGTTAGTAATGCTTTATTTACTTAATATCATAAAGTGAGGATCCATGCAGGCTCTGATACTGAACTTTGAGCTTGAACAAATCTAATTCAGGCTGAATTGTGACAACTATATTGTTTCATTTCCTGGTGATTTTTTAGTAATTATTTCAGCATTGTTTTTGCTGGCAAACCTCTGAGACAGACTATTTAGAGAGTTACAAAGCACAAAGCAATGCATTGACAGTCGCATGACACCCACTTGCGCTACCTAAATCTAAAAACTACAGAAGGGGGGAGATGATTGTTAATCAGCAGCCTTAGGGGTTTTCTGTTTATCAATGTCTGTTCCTGAAGGGTGGCCCAGGGAGAGGAGGCAGTAGCAACTTGTGTAATCTTTGCTATGCTGATGTGTGTCATAGAGCTAGCTAAAAGCAGTGAGTCTTAACTGTCTGCAAGGCTAAGGATTGTTTCCAGGGTCCTGTGTATTGAACTTTATATGCTTCAGTGGAAATAAAACACCTGAAGTCCTGGCCCATGATCTGGAGCACTGGATAATGCTGGAGCACTGCCGTGAAAATTTGAGAAAAATCAATCAGTTTCAAAAATAAAGGTGGTTATGTTCTCTCTGTTCTGGAAGAACAGAAGATTGCTAATGCTTTTAGAAAGTAGTTATGTAATACAATATATATAATATATATAACTACATAGTTATATAATGCTGCCTGTATTGAGCAGGCAGCGTTGTTTTCCACAGTAAAGCTACAAATAGTTGAAAACTATCTGGTCTGGTTTTGCTGCACTAAGTTTAGCAAAGGGTATGACTAACAGTTGTGTTTCAGAATCCATCCCCACCTGTTTTTTCATAGTTGAGCTTTTATGTGACAATATATCCTCCATGCTAGACTGACACACGCACTGATTAAATGGAACAAGCATAGACAAAATTGGTGCTAATGGGATCATGCTGCCTAGTTGTTCTTCCTCCTAAAGCAGGCTGGCATCTACCCATGTAGTTGTATGGTCCAGCAGATACAGATTGTCTATAGTCAAAAGATAGGAAAACAAGGCCTGGGATTTCAAGCAAAGCTACTCATTTCATAGCTGGGTTTGGAGGAAAACTGCCAAGGCAGTCGTGCAAGTTGTATTACTGAGCTTCACTGCAGTGACGGTGGAGTCTAGGAATTCCTTTTCTGACTCTTGACAACATGGAAAAATTGAAAAACCAAATTCCAAGTTTCTTGCAAGTGTGGATCCAGAGTGTTTTCATAAATTTAGAAACCTTTTCCTTCCTTCCTCTTCATGTAGCAGTCAAGCATCTTTGTTTTATCCCTGTGTTGCCCAAGCTGTGCTAGTTGTATTCTGAGCCCTGTCTGGCTCTATGCTTCTGAGCGTGCAGGCTGTTAGAGTTCTCTTGCGCAATTAGGGATATTGAGTCAGGGGAAATCAGACAAGCTCTGGAAAATACGGTGATTCGTAATTTCATGTACTTCAGAGCTGATAGGGGCAGATGTAATGCAGGTGGCAGGCAGGAAATAGACCTTGTTATTGTTCACATAAAGTAATTAATACAAACTATCCAGATCAGAATTGAAGCGAGCTCTTCTTAAAAGTCAGATGTCAGCATTTCTCTGATCTTTGGTGGGGTCTAAGCCATTGTGATGGCAGCTCTTCAGTGCAGGGAGCTGCCAGGTGCCTTCACTGGGGGACCTGGAACACCAATTGTTCTTTTTTCCAACTAGAATCTGCTATAAAATAACCAGTTTTGTTCATCTTTGTTTAGAAAGTTAAAAGATCCTGAACAGCCTGCAATCGGGCAGGACTGACAGTCAGAATTTTCCATATTTAGTGCTGGACAAGAGCCCAGAAAAGCCCTGCTCAGAGAGCTGGGCTCTCCTTGTAGCTGCCGAGACACACGCTGCTGTGTCAGCCGGGCAATGAAGCTGCTGGGAAACACAATGCGCCCACAGATTGAAGGCTTTGCAGGGAAAAAGGACTGCTGCAGAGTTCGGTCCCCAGTGCTCCATGGTAATATGCTCTGGGTGTTTTAGGATTTCCAAAAGGGATAAGCACGAAATGCAGCAGGAAGGAGGGAATTATGGAACACCACTCTGCTGCACCTCCACCCAGCTGAGAGCCCTAGTCCATCTAGCCAGCACTTCAGTTTGCAGAGGAGTAATCATTGCAAAGCACCAATTGCGCTGGTAGCACAGCAGATGGGCCAAGGCCAGCACCTGCAGGCTCAGGGCTCGGGAGAACAGTGTCGCTGTAACTTTTACATGGCTTTAATACAGCAAATTTTTAAAAAATATGTTAAAATATATTAAAAATTATATGCATATTCTCACCCCTTTAATTTTTCATTTAATGTTTCTCCATTTCATGTAAAATGCTTTCGCTGCTCTCCTGCAAACAAAACAGGTTTATGAGAGACCTCCCACACATGGAAAATTTCAATGGCTCGCAAATAAAAAAAAAGAAACAGAAATTTCTAAGCATAAGAGCTACATGGCTGTTGCCAGAGCAGCAGCAGCGCCACATAAACTGCTTATTATGAGCATACAGAGATGTTCTTTTTCTGCACCATTAATCTCCGTCACCCTTACTGCAGCAAAACTATCACTGATTTCCAGCAAAGAAAGAGCAACAAAACCCACAGGATGTCACCAATCATAACCACCACTAATAAAAGGTACTTCTAAATGTCCTTGCGTACCCATATGCTTTCTGTCCTTCTGCCCTTCTGATATAAAGCCCAAAGGAAAAACAGCTTTAACATGTACCCAAAAGTAGTAGGACCAGAAATAAAGAGGTAAATAATAGCAGGAAATACCTGAAAAATTTTTCGGGGCACTATGTCCACAACAAACCCAGCATGTGGCAGATATTGAAAGAGGCACAGACTCAACCTATTCATGTAACATCAGCACAAAGTAATTAGAGACAGAGGCCTGTGGAAAAATAATTACTCAATAATAGCTTCAATGTACCCAACAGCAGGAAGCAAGCTTCAGTGGTGGGAGTGATCTGATTACACCAAATAAAGACAAAAATACAGAACAATTGTTTCTTTTTAAAGATAACACACACACACACCCACACCCCAAGATCAGAAATGGGCAGATCAAAAAGGCCTCATGATATTGACTATCCTCACAATATTGAAAGTAGAGACTTTGTCCCATGAACTTTAATAGCTATGTCAGATGAAGTGTCTTGTCATGATCCCAGTCCCATGAGCAAGGGGCTGTGATTGCCATTAGCAGGTAAAGACTGATGCCTGTCGCAAGGACCACTCTGAGCAGTTAGATTCATAGGCGCAGAAGCCTTAACTCAACACAGTGTTGCCAAAGCAGGAAGAAGGAGAAACAGAAAGTCAGAGGCACCAAGGAAGCTCCCTGGGACACATGGAAAGACTCTGAGATGGAAGAAGGTGGCATCAAGACAATCTGGAGCAGATGTGCATCCCCAGACAAGGCTAGCTGGGAAACACTTCAGCTGTCAGTGTGTTACTGCCTGCAATGGCAGGTGCTCCAGGGAGAGTTCATATGAGCCAGTGCAGCACAATGTGGTCACCCACCCTGTGGGCAGCACAGAGACATGGGGCTCAGCAGGGATTTCTGTAAGCACCATCCTCTTCCAGCATCTAAATCCAGCAGGCATCTACGGCTGCTAGCCTCCGGATTGCTGCCCAGCTGACACACGAATACCTAATTCCTGTGGCACATACATTCTTAGCAGGATGCTGCCATAAAACTACTTCCAGGCTTGCCTTGGCACCTTGGCTGCTATTTAAGCCTTAACTCGTTAAAGCTGCTGCTTGAGAGAAATGCTGCTGCAGAGCACAAACCATAGTGGGAGGAGTGGCCAGGGCCAAGCGGCTATCACATGGCCCAAACACCCTTCAGGCAGGAGGCTGTGAAGCCCTCATGGAGGCAGTTGAGAAGTAGGGGGGTTGTTTCCAAGGGGGATGTTTCCGTGACCCCTTCAAGTCTGGAAACTGCCCTTAGCAGCTTTTGCTCCTCTATCCCTTTGCTCTGGGGGCAAAGAGACTCACAAAGTGCCAAAGAGCCACCAGCTGGGAAAGATTTTCCATTGCTGTCCATCCATGCTGGATTTAAATGAGCAATTAAGAGAGAAATGTTTTAAAAGCCTATTATATTTTATATATTATATTTTTTTGTTTGTTTTTAACTAGGTATTTTAACTTGCCAAGACAGTTCAAATATCCCATCCCACAACAGCAAGCATTAAGCATGATTTAACTCTTACCTTTGTTACAATGTTCTTGCCACCAGGTTAGGAGTTTGGTTGGGATTTTAAATGGGAACATGGGCCAATGAGCATTTCTTTCACACAGTGGCCCGATCGCTGCACCATTGTTCCCTGCACACTGATGGGATGCTCTGAGCCAAACCTGCAGGTGCCAAACCTGACAGCATCAGCATCTTCTTAATTGCTGGCACTAGGTCAGGAAGAAGGAAGATGGCACTAAATAATAAGTACAGTAAGTCGCACAAATAGCAGAGTCAAAAGCAAGCAACTAAAATGCATTAGTTTGATGCAGAAGGGCAAGATGCTTCGGGGCGCAGCGCTGCTACCAGCTCTGGTGGGAGCCACCCCAGCTGCCCCTCTGCTCCTCAGCAATGACAGATAAGGGGTGTTCAAACATCCCTCTTACTAACTCGGTAACATTTCCCAGCAAAGCTGCATTCATCAGTCTCCACCCTTTCAGCTCATTTAGAAAACATTTACACTATTGGAAGATAACAGCCCTGAGAAAGGGGTAGCTTTGCTGACGCAGCAGGCTGGGAGCTGTAAAGCTTCCAAGCTTCTCCCCAGCAGCTGCTTTGGGACACCTTCTCCTGCCCCAGCCTGGGATGCTGAGACTCCTACAAGGGGTAAATACCCTCATCTGGCACTCAGCTGCAGCAGGGCACAGTGTGGGACTGGTGGAAATGACTTGCAGAGCCTCGGGGTGGTCAGCAAGGGGCAGTTGAACTGGAGTTATTAGTCCTAAGCCCAAAGCTGGGGGGTTCTGCCATTGCTCCTGGCTGCACATCATCCTCCTCATGCAGGTTTTGGGGCAGATGGTAATATGCTGGAAGCAGGGATCAAATCTTTTCTCTGGACAGCCTCAGGAATAAAGGAGCAGGGATGACACCGCAGAGCATCACAGGGAGCATTAACCCTCTGGAGGTGATGGGTGTGCTGCCACAGCTTCCTCATGGTTGTGATATACGCATGTTCCGTGAGAAACTATACTGGAGCTGAAAAGTACTAATGAAAAACACTAATGAAAACCAAACACAGGAGTCCCTCTCATTACACCATCTTTGCTGTTAAATTTAAATTGCCCCAGTGTTTGCTTTCAGGCCTGACAGTCCGCACTGACTTGGCAGACAGGTTACAGCTCCATCCCAAGAGGTCTTTGCTAGCAGCGCTGCAGTGAAGAAATGTAGAAGGGCACTAAAATTTGTGGTATTGGTTCAAAGTCATGAAGTTGAATAATGAGTTATGTCTTATTCTTGCATTTAAAGGAGTGGTATTTCCCAACTCTTCTTGGCAGAAGAGTTAGACATTAATTCATTTCTTAAATTAAAGTTTCAGGTAATCATGTGATGGCAAGGGCTGAAATTTTAAGCTAATACATGGTAAAAGTTGTAGTGGATCTGACCGAAGGTTCCAGACCTCAGTGCCCCCACTTCAGAGGGGGTCAGGAATAGAAAGCAGCATCAGCAGTACCCACCGGACTGCAGCAGCTCATGGTTAGGGACTTTCCAAGCCAGAGCTGGCATCTGTGTGTTCAATAACCCTTGCTAGATTCCTTTCCTATTGTAAATTTGTTCAATTATTTCTCCAAACACCAGTTATTGCCAGGCTTGCTGTTACACAAAACCAGTGTATCTGTGAACTCAGCAGAAGATGCAGCCTAATAAAGTGGGCATGGTCTGAAGATGATATGAGCGCTGCTCAGCAGGCAAAGGAGGAATGAACAGGGAGGAGTGTTATCTGCCTGAACACTGCTGGCTCCGGCTGCAACTCTCTCATCTCCTCCATAAGCAAAAGCACATCCGTTCATTAAAGTATGACTGAGTGCCCCATTTCAGGCGCAAAATGGGTGGATTTTCCTGCCTCTGCCCTGCTGCAGACCACTTGGCCCTTTGGAGGAAAAAAGCTCTTAATTAATTTTTGCACAGGATTAATTTGAGCCTAAGTGCATGTGCAGAGCCTAGAGCTGGGCACAGGGAGTAAACATGCAATAGCACAGCTATATTAAAACCATACATATGTTTATATATTATATATAATAGCTATTATGTATGACAACACTTAATGTATAGATAATGTATAAATAAAATATATATATGTAGATTATAGGTATATAGTATACATATATAATTAGATATGCATATAAAATATTTTATATTATACATATTTTTTAATACATATGTTTGTGTATATGTATATAATTACAGGGAAAGTGACTTTCAGGGGATAGGAATGATGGCAGCAGGGTGTTGAAAGGACTGTACCACATCTGAGTACTGAGCCACCGCACAGCTCCGGACTCCATCAGGGAATGTAATCACACTCTGTAGTTGCACACTGTGGCCATAGAGGTATAATCAGGTGTTTGGTGGCAATCCTGAGCATCATACCTTGGGTCTGGGATGGGCTGTATAGCACTTGGAGGTTACAGGAAATCTGCTTTTTCTCAGTTACTCCTGACCTTCAAACCCACCCTGGAAAGCTCAGGAGAGCTCTTTTCCTTTCCCCTCCAAACACAATAAAGCAGCATGAAGCAACCAATGTTTTTGCAGGTGCATAATTATCTGTTGGGAGAGCAGACTGCAGAGATCATGATATAAAGCTGCAACTTTTCTGCTTACCTTTAGCAGGAAGCCTGTGATCCAAAAAACAATAAAGCCCCTGAAATCAGAAACTGGGCAAAAACCGTAGCTTTTGTTTCAGTAAATCCTGAGAGCCTTGTCTGAAGCTCCCTACAAAGCGATGGCATCAGCAGGGAGGAGTGTGCAGCGTGGGCTGCCTACCAGCCCAGAGCTGGAGCACTTTTTGTCAGAATGGGATTGCTGGGACCCAGTGTAGAAGGGGCATTTGGCTGCTGTACACAAAACCTTTGGGGAGAGCTCTGCTTGCCAGTCAAGAAATTACTGCTGTCGCTTGCCTAATTCCTTTGGGTATCTCATGTTGTACACAGCAAAGTAAAAAGGGCCATGATTATAAGAATACTTACATGTGCCATCCTGAGATTTGCTAAGCCTGGGTCAGGGCAGGGGGGTTGGAACTAGGTGATCTTAAGGTCCTTTCCATGCCAAAACATTCTATAATAAGCCCCCAAAAGCAGTTGGGATGCCAAATACCCTTTAAAACAAATGGCATTCCTGTGCAAACCTCCCCCCTTGTGTCTCTCCTCACTGGCAGAGCATGAGAGACTGAAATGTCTTTGATTTAGAGTAAGCATGACTTAGCAACAGCTAAAACATCGGTGTGTTATCAGCATTGTTCTCATACTAAAACCAAAACACAGCACTGCACCAGCTACTCGAGAGAAAATCGATTCCATCCCAGCCAAAACCAAGACTCGAGGTTTAAAACACAGCATTTGAAGACATGCTGGTCTGCAAGAAAATGCCTTCCTGGAAGCCAGGGCTGGGGCTGGCAGGACTGGCTGCCCATGCTGAGCAGCATAACCCTGGTCTGGGCTGCAAACTGAGCAAGCTGATGAATTGGTCACAAACAACCTGTGCAGCAAGAGTTAGTTGCTGAAACGCTACAGTGAGTAATATCAAAACAATGGACCTAGGGAGCTGCAATTGACAATCCATATGAGGCAATGAGGACCGTTAACTCATTATTTACCCCGATACTTGGGGCAGCTCTGTGGTTTATCTTTCAATTTGAAATTCACTACATGAGCATTTATCTGAACTTGGAAGCTGAGGTTAAGCAATGCTACAGTCATTTTCTCACAAAACTTCCCCATGGTGTGACAGCATATCTGACCCATTGCTCACACCAGGGTTTGATAACAGGAGAGCTAGCTTCCAAAATGTAGCACACAGCAGCAAACTCCATCTCCACTACATAAGGGGAAGATCAAGGGAGAAAATCACATTTTGCCTTGAATAGCTGCAGTGGTGTCCTGCCCAGGACCCCCCACTGCAAACAGAAGACGACCCAAATCACCCGGCTCCAGCCTGGATGGGCAGCAGCATCCATAAGCTGATTGTCCAGGCTTGGCCCTTCCAGCAGCTGAGATCCAAGACACCTTTTCCTCACTCATGTTGCTACTTGGCTGCACCAAAATACTGTCTCACTTGTACACTGAAGTGAAGTTGGAAACTCATAGTCTAGATCTGAGCAAAATGCTTACTGAGAATATGCTGATGGGATGCTCCAATTCACTTGCTGAAGTTGCTGCCCCACAGTATTGCATTTATGGGAAAGCACACATCAGTATGTATATCCTGGGAGTAAATGATGGATCTCCAGGATCAAGAGCTGAGGGGAACTGTTGACAGACTTGTTCTTGGTTGATTAACCAAAATCAAAATATTTCTTGGAAACATAAATCAGGAAGGTTTCCTCAGATGTCTGTTTCCCTGGGCAGTTTATCTCACTGATTGGAAGTTAATATTTTTCCTAAAACTTTAAGCACCCAGCAGACACAGGAGTCTTCCCGAGGTGGTTCCTGGGAATGAAGAGGAGGCAAGGGAAGATCTGTGACCCAGAAAGGCTGGTCCGAGTCCAGCTGCATCCCAGCAGCCCACTAGCTTCAAATACCTAACCAGAATAATGCAAGGGAGCTTTGTTGTCATGTTTGGCAGACTAAATACCTTGAAAAAGCCACACATCTACAGTCTGGTCACACGAGCTCTGTTTGCCACCTCACCAGCAGAGACCCCTCATCCATGTGCCATTCTGTTCTGGCTGCTGTCTAAAGGCGAGCGCAGATGCCAAAAGACTCTTCATCATCTACTAATAGGCAGTTCTTATGTCCCTGCCATCTGTTCACTGCCACAGCCCAGAGAGCAATGCAATGCTGTGGTGTCATGCTACGGTGGCTATCAGCAGCCCTGACTCTGGTGGGCAGCAGCAGCCTCCAGAACAGCAGACATTTGCTTTGCAGAGATACCCGAGGACATGGTCTTGTGTTCCAAGCCCAGTCCTTCCAACACAGTGCAGAGGTTTTCTCACATGGTCCCATAGTCACACAGGAGGAACTGTGTCCAGCAAGTGCCACCATGTCCAGCTCTATGCCTGGAGCTTCCAGCTGCCTGGAGTTGTGGTAGATGTACCAAGAAACCCCTTGGCTTTGTGCTGGGAAATAGTTAAACACCATATTTCTTTTTACAGTAAGGGTATTTAAAATATCATAATGAACTTAAGCTGGTTAACCCTTTCCCTGAATGATCTTCCCAAGGCTAGTTGAGTAAGCATGGCATGGAGAGATCTATGTGATACCCACTGATATCCCTGGATATATCAGCACTTCACACACAGGTTTCATTGCTAGAGCCAGACTATATTAAATCAGTTTCTCTAACCTATGTGCTCACCACTGAAAGGGATGATTATGCCTCTCTGATCCTGAATCTAAGGGAACAGGACAAATGAAAGACGGTTGATTACCCAGAAGATGAAATCTCCTTATGCCCGCAGTTGTATCTCTGCGACTTTTTCAAGGTCTTCACCAACACAATTTAGGTAGATGTGCCATGAGTTCAGAAGCATTGCTCTGATGAGGGACTATTTGCTGTAATTTGTTTTGCAGGCACTTAGAAAAAGCAGAATAGGAAGAAATGGGGAGAGCGCCCAGCAAAGTAATATGAAAATGGAGCCTCTGGCAGGCTCTGAGATGCACGCTTCTAATACAGTTAGAGCATGGAGAGGATGATGGACCCTGGATCTGAAGTAAACAAACTCTACTTGTATTTTTTTTACACTGTGAAAGAAGTATTGATACATCTGCACTTCTTAGCTCTTCTTCCAGCCAGGGAGTGCCATGAAAAAACACGAGGCAGAGCTGAATACCCTCTTTGCCAGCAGTCACCAGCAAACAGTGCCTAGTGCTATAAGAAAGCACTCCTATGGCCCCCAGCATGCAGCCTGGCTGTGCATCCCCAGAGGAACAAGCCCCAGGGCTGAGGCTTGCTCTCCATCGCCAGTCCCGGCAGTGGGAATGCTCACATTGGTCTGGAGCCCACCAGTTCTCAACACCCGGCTCAGGCACATGTGTCTGAGCTCATTGAGTTCAGACAAACACATCCGCCTGGGTGTGAGGTCCTGCCTGCAGGAGAAGTTATTCATTAACAGCCTTTCTGATCAACACTCTCAAAGAATGGCTTGTTCCAAAACAGCTTAATCTGTGTGGGATCTACTTTGACAGATGGCTCTTGGACAGGCTATGCAGGCAAAAGCTGGCCCACTATGCCCGACTTCCCCATTGGTGCCGGCTGCAGTTCATGTCCTCTTGCCTGCAGCGTCCTTGACAGTTGGTGCCCAGGATTCGAACAGCCCAAATGACAGCAACAGCCATGTGCTCCACTGGTGAGGGCAGCTTGGCTGTCTCTGCAAACAAGGAGCCCACCAGAGACACCTCCAGCACAATGACCTCCAGCACCTCCACTGGAGCATCTGCACTGCAGTGAGCGCTCAACTGCTCTGGAGTGAAATGAGCTATAAAAACCCACAAGAAAGACAAAACTTGCCATAGTCTAGACACAGCATACTGTGCTGGAGGAAGGAGCTCCTCTATAGCACGGCCTCCACCACCTTCATCCTCTTGGTTATGCCAGTGATTAAAGCTGCAAGTCTGAGCACAGGCTGTTCCAAAAGTGACTGATAAATACAGTACAGCAGTGATGAAAATAGATTTTTCTTTTCTTCCTCCCTGACTATAAAATATGAATTGGGAATTCATTAGCTATGAGCTGCTGCAAAATAACATTGCTAATGAAATTTTCAGTAGTCTCCTGTCTCCAAAGGACCTTGGTTAACTACAGACAGAGCAGAGGGGGTTTTCAGTTTTTAAAATGTCCTGGAAAGGACCATTAGCAATTACTTACAGTTTCTTTCCGAGGCTTTTCAATTCTCATCTGCAGACTCTAGGTGGAGATACAGAGAGCGAATCTGCAGTCGCGTTGAGTCACGAAGGCGCTTGTGCTGCGTGCTCCGCTGCTCACTGAGGCAGGAGTGGGGAGGCTGAAGGAAAAGCACTGAGGAAAGCAAGTTGTGGCTGTGGTTTAGCAACGCCTCAGAGCCCTTCTGCGGGATGCTCAGCAGGACTTGTCCTTGGGACCTGCTCAGGTTCCTCAGCTTCACCCAAGGGCCTGTAAACCCCAAGATTGCTTGGGGACGGGCATGTTCAGCACGGACATTGTCAGAGATGTGGGGCTGTTGCGCCCAGTGAGAAGGCCTGTGTCTGCCGGGTGGGCTGTGCTCCATCACTGTAACATCTGAGCAAGGTTTTGGAGGTATAGGGACCGTCAAGTTCCACAAACAATGGGCACAGGCAGGAGGGGTAGGATGGTTGAAGGGGATATGGGACTTTCAATCCTTCTTGCTACTAGAAGAGTTTGGTCTCCATGTCCTTGGAAATACTTGATATACCTGCCAAGAAATCACTCATCATGCTTAAGTCTGTTTTCCAAGCAAATGATGAACAGTCCTGCTACTCCAAGGTCTACTCAGAGACCAGTGTAAGCCACTGAACATGGCTGCCTATGTATCTATTTGCTCTGTCCAAAGCTGAGGCATGGTCTGGCTCCACGGTCAGGTTCCACCAATGTTTTGGTTCCAAACAACCTGAAACTCCTGGGAGAACCAGATCCATGGCTTTGACGCAGGCCCCTCACAGTCACCGTGTTAAAAAGCTGTCAGGGCTGTTATCCAGAGAGCCCAGTGGACCCAATGGGCAGGCTTCCAGCATCCTCATACAGCTGTAATTAAACAGCTGTACGATGAAGCGGACCATGCAGGAGTAACAGCATCACCAGAGCCAGAGCAGCCTTTGAAGTCAGCACTTATCACCTCCATCCGCCACCCACACAATTAAACCTTCTTTTTTCCTTTTTCTTTTCACAAATCAGTGGGTGCCAACACAAAAAGATCATTCCCCATGCTTCTCTGCTGATCACTGAACAAACCCACTACAAAGGCAACCCTAAGCCCTTGTGCAGAGCAGGGTTGGGGATGCTCTGAGGCACACAGGGTCTGGGGGGTGGGAAGACTGTGCTTGTGAGTGGCTTTGCTGTGCACTACAAGTAAAGGGACAAAGTGCTCATCCAGACAGACAGATGCAGAGGTTCCTAGCAGGGCAGGATATTCCCCTGTCCCAGCTTGTCCACCACCCACCACACTTCTAACAGGTTTTGAACCTATTTTGCCAGTGTTGTTCCAAATCTGGCACAGCAAATGCTCGCAGTGTTGCTTTTGTTCACATTTCAAGAAAGTGGTGATTAAACTGGGACAGAAAATGGAGAAAGGCAAAAGCACCTCCTGCCCACCCTGGTTCGATGGCACCAGGGGACACAGCAGGGGCATCAGGGACCCATATGGACTCATGGGGATCTGGGGAGGGAGAGGTAGCAGAGCAGAACAGGGGACCCAGGGGACCAGGCAAACGACAAGCTGTCAGCTCAGCTGCTCACAGAACAATTTATTTTCAAGGGCTTCAAACAAAAACTCAGAGGAGTAACGGTGATTTCACAAGTACCTGAAAGAGGAGCTGTAATCTTCTTTCTTTTGGCTGCAGGTGAATTGATTTTCCTTGAGGATTAGAGGCCAAACAGTTCCAAATATCCCATACTTCTTGACAAGCAAGAAGCCGCAGGCTAAGAATTAGGAAGAAGAAATGTCTGAGGCCTTCTTCAAAGCCAGAAATATCTCCAAAGCAGTAAAGACAAGCTCTCTTTGAGCAAAAGAGTCACTCCCACCTCCACTGTTACTTATCTAACCTTTTTCTTTGGCAAAATCTTGCTGTGTGGAGAGCTGATAAAATTCATATGGCAAGACATGCCTGGTGAAAAATCCTTGCTTGTGGGGCTTTGGTAGAAACAATATGCTTCCACCAAAAAAAAGTTTCAAATTAATTCAAAAGCAATTTGCATTTTGGTTTTTTAAGTCTTTTCAGCTCATTTCAAAAGGAAAACACCTAAAGAAGATGGTAACTCACATCATTATGAATATATGTTTCTGCTGGCATAGTATCTTCTAATCTTTTGAAAATGATGAATAAATCCCTGCCTGGAGCTTACAGTGAGGAAAGGGAGAGCCTAAAGGAAAAACTGTCAGCAGACAACAATAAACCCAACAATTTATTTTTTTTTTGGTGGAGCTGACTTTTTCCAGTGAAAATGTGAAGTGAGAGATGACTTTTTCAGTGGGAAAGCAACTCAAGAAAGCCAATCCCTGCCAAGAAGCCATCCCAGCTGCCCCAGAGTGGGGCCACAGGCATTGCAGCAGGTGAAGGTGAGCTGAGCACTGATGCACAGCCACTCAGCCCAGCTCTGCTGTTCCTCTTTCCTTCCTTCCAGATAATGTCCCCCCCCCTTTTTTCTTTTTCTTCTTCTCATTTGCCTTTGCTGGGGCTCACCTCCTAGGAGGACTTATGTTTTACATCATCATACTAATGGCTATTAGAGCCCTATTAGGCTCTTCTCTGCCAGCATCCATCTTGTCTCCATCAGAACTATCCTCACTTACCCTGCTCTGCACTCATCTTCTTTCTTGCAATGCTTTTCTCCAAGTAGTTTCAAACCCACCCTTTGTCACCAGTGTTTGATTCAGTTTTCCCAGTGGTTTCATTTAGATGTAAAATGATTGATTTCCCACCCTGCCTGTGCACCCACCTACCCATGTCCAAGCACCAGGGACCACCACCACCCAAGCTGATCTTCACTTCCCCTTTGGGCATCCTCCCTCCCAGTCTTATGCATCTCCAGTAATGAAGAAGTGGCATATTTTAAATGAAAACCATCTCCCTCATATATATTCACCAACCACAGCAGATGCTGCATCTCTCCACATATTCAGTGAAGGGAAAGTCTCAGCAGCAGCTTTTGTTCTCCAGATGCCAGCTCAGAGGTGCCTCCTCCTGCTTGCTGGCCCCGTGAAGAGGAATGATTGATTTTACAGTATCACAGCCAGATCTACAGTCACAGATGACAGCTGTGGGTAAGGTTTTACTGCTGACTCCTTGTGAGCTTTAGAGGATCCGTAGTACTTTTTTTCTCCTTAAGGAAACAGATTAATTAATCCTTTGGCTGGGGTTGTGGGTAGTTTTCCTAAGACTGGTGTTTTCAGATTACTTCAGAAAGCAAATAAGACTGCCTAGCACAAGTTCTCAAAATCATTTCCAGTCATGTATTTCAAACACTCCACTGGATTTTCAGAAGAAAATAGATCATATTTCCAAAGAGCTCAGTGGGTGCTGCCGGCTGCTCGAGAAAATGAGGATGTTGTCTTGGTGCCTCAAAAGAGAGCAGCAGACTTTGCACAGACCTAACGCATCTGAAATGGATGCCAAATACGTGCTATCCTTGAGTTTTAGCTGCATTTTTTTTTTCATTTATAGTTCTAAATGTGAAATATGTATAAATCAAGGAAATAGAACAGGAAGATACAGCAACAGATGAAGTGTCATGGCATGGCTCCTTTGTACAGCCATGCTCCTGATGCCAAGAAGCCACATCACTCTGCTCTAAACCTCAGGAAAACATGTGAAAATGCTGAATTTTGCAACATGCAGACCTCATGACACAACTAAGAAGGTTTGGTAAAGGTGTTTGATGGGGGAGCTAAGGAAAAACTTCACCCTTTCAGATGGGAATACCTTCTATGAAAGGCACTGTAGAACTAATTCTCACAAAAATCACTCCGGCTCCACCAGCTGGGGTGGCTGATGGCAGTCTGAGTCTAGTTTAAATGCCAAAAATGGAAGGAAGTGCTTGAGAATGAAGGGTTCATTAATATTATCTCACTCTCACCATCTTGAAAGCACACAATGCTGGTGACTGGCAAGCCTTTGACCAGAAAAGATTCCTAGAAAGCAAACTAATAAGCATAATTAGAGGTAGAGGGTAGTTTTTGAGCAATGTTCCTTCTACTATCCTGCTGTGGGGAGATGTTGTCCCCTTGTAGTGGCAGCAAACTTCAGGGCAGCCCCCTTGATCCCAGGGGTCTGGATCCTACAGAAGACATTAACAGATGTCTCTCTTTGCTCTTCAGAAAATACAGCATCCAAGGGAGAACAGCCAGCAACCAGCAATATATTCCCAAGCTGGTTGTTGTAATTCCTTGAACTTGCAAAGCATATTTAATTGCAGCAGTCATCCAAGCAGTTTTTAGATGTTAATTCTCACAAAGCCTTCATAAGGCTTTTACACCCAAAGTGAAGCAGGCAGAGATTAGCTGGTTAGCACAGGGTATGTCAGCAGAAGGAGCCTTGCCTTGCCTTGCCTCAGGTCAGTTGTGTTGCTATTTTATAGCAAAAAAATGCAAAATCATGCCAGGCTAGACCTGAGTGTCTGTGCTCTGACAAAGTGCTGAGCACCAGGCTTTGCTGTGCCACTGGCTGGGGGTACCCAGTATCACTGTCTGCAGCTCACATTAAGTCACTGCAAAAGGCAAAGGTGCAACTTAGGATGGGAAAACCCAGTCGGAAAGGTTTGGAGCTCACTGTGCCTCTTTCCATCATGAACAGTCCTCTAAAACCAGATCCCCCAGATAACCCACCAGCTTCTTAATTCAGAAAACACACCATGACCAGACTTCTCTACAGCCATCTCAAATGTTTTTTCCTTTAGCCACCCTAAACCCAGAGGGGTAAGGGCTTCAGGGTATTACCACTTGTCACTCTGCAGATGAAGTGCTGATATTTAACCATGGAACTTTCACTGATGATAAATCCTTCCTTGGACACTCGGATCATCCTTTAACAAGCTGCTACGGATCAGCTCCTATCTGGGATGAGCCAGTGCTGCTTAAGCACAATCTTGGCAGAGTTGCCTTCATCTGCCTCAGTGGAGGATGTAGCTCACAGAAAAGCCAGGCTTGCTTAGCTCATCATATCCCTTTATCAACAAGGACATTTCTCACAGTGCTTTTTGTCCCTCTTGCCCAAACAAGAAACATTTCTGCGCAAGCTGGGCAATGTGTCCAGGAGAGGAGATTCCAGCCCAGAGATAACACAGATAGAGCTACCTCTGTTCCCTCAGAAAGCTGCTCATGGAAGCGAGAGTCTCACATGAGGGAGCTGCTATTTGTGGCCATTCAAAACAATGTTGCTGATTATTTGGTATGAGACAGAGTAGGCCAGGCTTGCTTTCCCAGTGTACAGGACAAGCGAGGCTGCAGGGAGTCAGTGTTTTGTATCACTCCACACAGAGTTTATCTAGGGAAAAAGCACCAAGGATGGGCCGCAGATGCACAGTGGATGGTAGGAGGAGAAAGGCCAAGCACAATGATACCATAAAATGAGCTGTGAGTCATTAGCTACAACTCGTATCTTTACTCAGACAAGGGAATGCAAATAGACGTCATGGATAAATGCCAGGAGAAAGAGTTTAAATTTTACTGACGAGGCTATTGCTGATTAAGTACTTTGCAGCTTGGCCTTTACCAAGGGCTAGATCTGGACACAAAAACCCATAAAGTGTTTCCACTTCAAGTGTGCACAGCCAGGGAACCATAAACTGAACAGGAGAGACCTCATCCCCCTCCAAGTCCATAGTATCCTGATGCTGGCCAGCATCTCTCAGGATTGGGATTGAATGGTTAGAAACATGCACACTGGAGTAGGTAAAGTATTACATGTTGGTAGGAGCTAAATAATGCCATAAATACAACTTCCTCCTGAAGATATCTGACTGGTTATTGATTTTTCATAGCTAAATAGTTTGGACAGGTTTTTCAAGATAATAAAAATCTGTTTTACTAAGGAGTAAATATGTTTGTGTAGATCTAATGACTGAAGAGTGAGAATGCACCTTCAAGATAAGCTTTCTTGCAAACTCAAAGCCTGAAAGTTCCAGAACACATCAAGTAACAAACAATAAAGGAGAAAATAATGAAAGTAATAATCTGTAGAGCAAAATGCTGCATTTCCTCTCTGAAATGGCCTCAGTGCCCAGTTTGCTGTGCTGCAGTACCTAAACACACTTTCTGCCAACACATGCACACTGTGACTTTCTCTCCAAATAATTTTCTCCAAGCATTGCTTAGCAACTCATTTCTGCATATCAGTAACTCCAAGCAGTTCATCCTAATGACCATGCTGGGCTCTTCCTGTCTGCTTCTGCTGCTGCTTCCAATGAGGAACAGCAAGTGGCAGCAGTTTGAAAGCTCTGGGAAGAGACCAGGACTTTGCAGGTCAGCCTCTTCCCCGCTATCTTTGCTGCGAGTGTGGACCTGCCAGATGCTCCTGGGCAGCCAGCTTAGTTTCCCTGGCCCAAAGCACCCAAAAGGCTCCACGCTCCTTTAAGGCTGTTCCTCTGCATCACTCCACTGTGACCTCCTCAAACTTTGTTGGAATCTTTAAAAATTCATTGAGGACTAAATGCCAAAATGCTTCCCTCCCTTGCTGGTAAGTAAATGAGGCTGCTCTGCCTCCCAGCCCTAGGCACTGGGAAAGCAGCCCTGCAGTGCATGGAGTAGGACTTACATCTCTGAGGAGAGCCTGCAGTACCGACTTTCACAGTTTTCAGTACAGTATGGGCATTTACATTTTTCCATGTCACAGCAAGCATTAATCAATGCACACATGCAAATTATGCTGGAGAATTGTATGAGAAGATTGTCATCCAAAGCAGGAAGAAAAGTAAGGGATGCCTCTAATTCCATGCATTTATTTCATCATAGTGTTCTTCTGGTCAGATCATTAACTGCAAAGAGCCATCAGTCTGCAATCTAACATTCAGAGATTTCAAACACATCATGCCTTCTTGTGCCAGAGTAATACTTCAGCTCCTACATCAATCTCTCTTTCACCTTCGTCACCACCACACTGACAAGTCCCTTTTCGTGTCTGGTAGCATGTTACCAGTTTCCTCAGGCAGAAAATTTCCCCTTCTGAGTCACAGTAGAATATCGCATGCTGCAGAGCCTCCCCCCATTTTCCAATGTGCTGTACAGTTTTACTGTTCTGTCCCAGCCTGAGGACAGAACTGCAGCCCTATAAACAGCATAAACATCAGGAGGTGTCTGCTAAACCATGCACTTTGCTAGCTACAGGTGATTTTATCTATATACTGCTGGTCAAAAATGTGGTGTCTGCATGGGCAAAAACAGGTCATGGGTGCTGTTAGCCTCAGTTATTAAGCAGCTCATATGGTGATGTATATCTTCTTTAGGTGGCCTTCAGGGGAACATGTGTGAAGGACACAATCATGGCTCCCAACAGAACAGATGTTGACTTTCAGGATGGATCTAGGTTCCTCCAAAACATGACGACAGTCTGAAACAAATCATCTCCATCTTGAAAAGGAACTTCTCTGAAGCTCAGTTTGCACACAGACCTGTTGCTAAAGTTTTATTTTACTGGGACAAACAAACCCAAACAAATCCCACCTATTTTTGAATGACCCTGCCTGCCTGAAACCCACAGGGATGCAGGTAGATGAAACCTTTCCTGGGCAGGAAGGCTGTGGCATCAAGCCAGCAAAGGCTACCCCAGCACTGCCATCTTGTCCCCATTGTGTGACCCTGCTCTGAATTGGGCAGCATCAGTATCACATGGGAGCCAGTGCCAGGCTATACAATAATTCCTTGCTTAGAGCAAAAACAGTGGCACATGGCTGATGGGAGCTTCCACACAGCCCAGCATCATGTGACTTGGGTGATTAAAGCTAGAGATTTCCTTCCTGTATGTGATCTGGCTCCACTGGGCCATTGAAATCAGCACATAACACTAAAGGGCAGGGGGATGACCCGGCAGCACAGGGAGAACCCTCAGCAGGACAATCATATGTGAACACTGGCAGCTGCCCAGCCTTGACCTGCACTCTCATTCAGTGGGAAGTGACTCCGAGGCAGGGTCTGCTGTGCACTAGTTGCACAATCTGGGGCAAATGACTTGGTTTTCTTGTTTCTGCCAGGCTGTAACACCAGCTTCTTGTCTGTATCACAGAGCTGTTTTGAAGATGAAGGTAAAAGAAAGGACTCTCAGGGAATATAAGGAGTTCAGTGCCCACCTCCCACTGGTACTCAAGTATAGCTGGCATCTGGAGATAGCAGAACAGAGGAAAATATCTGAAATTAAGCCATTATCCTTTTTCCCTTTAAAAGACATCCTTCTTTGTGTTTTTTTATTTTTTTCTGTAGTAGTTTTGCATGTGGAACCTAAAGATGATGGGAAGGAGCATAGCATCAAGCCCCTGTATGTGCTCACCTAGCTGTGTGCAGGTACTTCACAGCAGTGACCACATCGTCCTGGCTGGCAGTGAGCAACAGGTCACAGCCTGTTCCAGTTACAAACACCAATCCCTAGAGCAGGAAGCTGAAATATGGGTAGAAAGCTTCAGCCATTTGACGAGTAGCTGCAGTCTGTGGTTATTTCAGCTAATAAAATTGTGATCTTCTCAGTGATGGGTCCAAAAATAGGTTACAATTTTGGAAAACGATGAAAATCATTCAGCCTGTTTCTGGAGTCATTCCCTGTCCTGCAGCTTCATTCTGCTTACCAAAATAATGAGCTTTGCTGGCAATGCATGGCTGCAAGTGCTCAGCTCAAAGGTAATTAGGGCAGGAGATAAATATGCATGGTGGCTGCGAGTCCCCTGCCATCGGGGGCATCTCAGGACAACACATCTTTCAGTGTAAAAATATTACTGCAATCTCTCTGATCTGCAGCTTAATGCAATAACATCTCTCTCGAGCAGAGCGCTGGCAGATGCGCAGCAGCTAAATGGATTCTGAAGTCTGAACCAGCCACCCAAACAGCAACAGGAAAAAGCAGTTTCCTCCAGCACCATGAAACTGCAGGCAGGGCAAGTCCAGGAGGCAGGAGATGCATGGGAAGCAATGATGATCCATGCTCTTCTATCCCACACCCTTGGGTGGGGATCCTCTGCCCCTTTAAGCACAGTAAGCAAGCAGCTGCCCCCCTTGTTCAGCCTGGGCTCATTTGCTTGATGGTAGACAAAATATAATGGAAGTGCTTTGCCCTGATGAATTTATTTTAAGTTGTAGCGAATTGAATAAACTCCAGCAGGATGAAGAGCATGAAACAAACCTTGAGCACATGGGATATTTCAACATCACAGCATTTCCTAAAAGTGGTAAGCCCAAATGGCTGCCCTCGCAACCATGCTGTGCAACATCCAGATCTGCGTTTAACGTTTCTCATTGCCTCAAGCTTGAAATGGCTCATCTAGTTTAAGGCCAGAGGGTTGCTAAAGGCTTTAAGGTGAGCAAAAAGTATCTTAGAGAGCGTCTGAAAATATTAGCAACAGCATTATTAGAAAATGTTATACTCATCAGCTAATTAAATTATACAGTGGAGTAATAATACATTTGAAATGTAAGCTGTGAGGCAATGCCTGGATTCCCAAGTCAATACGTCTCTTTCAGCCTCAAAACAAAACCTTTCTACAGTAGGTACTGGCATCAGCACAGAACTTCAGGCTATTCAAACTGCTGTTATGAGCCTCTCATATTTCCCTCGCCACCAAACACTATCCAGCTTTTGTATTTTAATTGGAGCCCATCATCACACAAGGCTGATGAGTTTCATTTCTGATCTTCAAAGCAGGCACGCATTGTTCAAGCACGCAATTTAAAATGAAACCTGAAAGCTGCCAATATTTTGAGAGATGCTGAAATAAGCAAAGATTTCTGGAGAGGATGAAGAATTACATCCCATGCAAGATAACTAAGCAAGAGCAGGAGCAGCAGTGGATGCTCCCTGACTGGGTACACAGTAGTGGCATGTAAAACTATGTTTGGAGACAGTGTAGGGCTCCAAGTAGAGAAAACAGACTTCTGACTGTAAACAGGAAATTCTTCCATCCCATTTTCTCCTTTTCTCTAACAAAGCTGTTTTCTTGAGGGCCTGCAGAGGTTGCAAGCAGAGCTGTGTTTCAGCATTAGTCCCTCACCCAAGTACAGAGGGCCTACTTGCCGTTTTACAGGTCCCTTTGTGAGTCTAATTAAAGCTTTCAATTTTTTGATGCAAGTAGCAAAGCTTCTAATTAACTGCTGAAAATTACACTGAGCATCCCGTATCTGCTGTGCAGCTGCTCAGTGCTCATCAGCTTCCCAGGGTGATTGTGGTAGGGGTAGAGTGGCAGCAGAGATACAGAGAGGATGGGAAAAAGATATCCAGCAACTTTTTGAAACACTAATGGCTTTGGAGTGTCTCTAACCTGGATTCACAGGAAGGAATAAAAGTACGTATTTTATATATATACACACATATATATGTAAAAAATTGATATCCAAACTACAGTTTAACCCAAACCCACAAAACATTGTCCTCTGTTTGTATACTGTCCAAATGCAGGGGAGAACACTTCCATTTTTAATTATTCCTCTGCAACTTTTTTCATAAGAATGAATAAAGAAAAAACGCAGTATCAGATGCTCTCCCTCTCTGCTAAAAGCATTTTTAGTTCCCCCTCCTCTCCAGTGCCCTGGCAGGCCCTGACATGGTGATAAAGGGGAACACCTGTTTAGATGAAACTTTATATGCCATGAAAGCCATCCCGTCTCCAAGTAATCCTGAAACCCTGGGACCAGGTTTCTTTATTTCTGATGCAAGGGACTGTTCAATAACAAGATCCCTGTGGGACTATAGGAAACACACACCAAGACCCTGTGAAGTACAAGAAAATGTGCAATGGCAACTGCCTCCTCAAAATGCACCTCATTTGCATGATGTGTGCTAATTTTTCTGATTTGTCATCTTAACTGGACTTGGTCACCAGCAGAGGGGAAGGCTCAGGGGGTAGATAACAGCACATAAAGTGCTGTTTCTTGAGGAGCATTTCAGGGAGAGCTGTAGCCAGGCTGGGGAATGCTTTTACTAAAGCCATATCCTTAAAAGGCTCTTCTTGATGAAATACCAGAAGTTGGAGCACTAGATAATGAAGCAAGTGATTCAGGTGAGATGTACACTGCCTAACCAATGGAAATGACCTAATGAACTGCTCTTAACTCATCCACACAGCTACTGAGATACCTGCAAGCAGAAAATACCACAGAAATTCTGGGATTTCTCTTCTCCTGGCTCTTGCAACCTACCAGCAACAATTGCTGAGCAGCCTCCCTTACAGCCTGAGGGACCAGGGCTATGGGCAAACCTTCCTGTTCCTTGGAGGCTGCCCCACTGCTGAGCAGGCTGACCCTGGCTGACAAGATGAAGCTTTGCCTTTAGGAGACGTGCTTCCTGATACTCCTTATGGGTATGTTTCACAGAAGCTTCAAAGAAAAAGCATTAGTAAATCTGACCATGGTTAATTAAATATCTGCCTGAGGACTAACTCCATCGCATGCTTCTGTATCTCCAAAAGAGACCCAGATGCTGCAGATGAGTCTGTGCATGAGTCTCCTCAGGGGACATAGAGCTCCAGGATGGTCATTCAAGGCCAAAGAAAACCTTTTCCTACACATGGCTTAGGTGAAGGTTTTAACCACACTATTCAGTTGCCTTCAATTGTTATTGCTGGGCCGTTACGTGTTGTTTATGCTTTGCCCACTAAGTGGAGCTGGGGACTCTCCCATGCTTCCCCTCCCGGGATGGCGCCAACAACGCGTTTATTCCCCTCCCTGGATGAAATGTCAGGGTCATCTGCCGACAAAGTGGCTCACACAAACCAACGCTGGCCCATGATTCACCCACCAGCCCAAAAGAGCAATGGTTCATTGGTTGCTTTCCATCATGTAAGTCTGAGGTCTTTTCCCTTTTTGAACCCAACCAATGTAGCCCTGTGCAACTGAGCACAGGAGCCAGCTTTCAGATGGTGAGGACTGCCAGAGGTTCTTGCTTTAACACTTTCCTGCTTCAGCTTTTTTCACAAACTCCATTAATTAACCTTTCCAATATCTACAGGTACTGAAAGTAACATCTGTTAACACCAAGGCTTTTCAGGAATTGCCTCATAACTTGGTCCTCTATTATGTTTTTAAAATCTGTTTGATATAAACCACCTAAAAAAACATATAGCATGATGCATCAGCTCAGCTACCAAAGTATTCATATTATCTGCCATGAAGATCAATTCAACCATTAAGGCAAGCTATTTGCTTTGCTTGAGACCATCCCATACCTGCACAAATTTATATATTCCCAGCAAGACTTCCCTGGGAATTTGGGAAAGCAGCTGACGGCGAATTCATCCACACACCATCACCTTTCCTGCTGTCAAAGATCATGTCAGAAATAACTTCAGAGAAGAAAAGAGTGTGCCTCTAGAGAAAATAGAGGACATGGAAACAAACTGGGATAAAATTACAGCTTTACAAAACTCATTGCATGAAATGAGTTTGCATGGAAACTCATTTCCTGCAATGGAAAGATAATTAGGGAATTGCTTTTGTACTAATGATTCATATCTAGCTGGGCAGAAGCTATGTTAGGAACATTACTTTAATTTAACCTAATACTGCAGGATCAAAACATGGTTTGCAATATTTTTATGTCCAGGAGCAAGATGCTCCCAGTGCACTGCCTCTCCCCACTCCTTCTCCCCAGATCACCGTCTCAGACAAGGGCATTTGAAGATTACTTGCACAGCATGAACAACAGCTAATTGTCCTTAATGTTGTTTGCAGTGATACAGGTTCAAACTGAAAGAGTTAGATTAGTGGGATTGTTTTCCATGAACCTGATTATGATTTTTGAGACTCAATTTATTACAATATGATCTTCTAATTGGTAAGGCTGGGTAGAATCCCCAAGATCACTGAAACATTATACTGAAATGAGCCCACATGGTATTCCTACCTAGAACGACCTCTGAGAAAAAGTTTCTGATGTTACTTCAGATGTTGGAGTTTTCTCCTGAATGTCCCTTTCCTGCCAGGCATGTAGGAAAAGTTCAAGCCTTTCTATTCAGTTATGCCAAACCTTGCCCTATATTAAAGGAAATAATTGCATTCAAATTATGTCAGTGCATTAACAGTGTTGACTGAGAACAATTTGCCAAACAACTGTATTTATACAGCATATATATCTTGCAGTTGCCTCTACAAGGGTTTTCTTTGCAGACAAAATATTTAGTTGACAAAAATTTACAATTCCTCATGGAAATGTTGCCCATGGAAACCATACTACTGATACGCACTGAGACAGAAATATGTTACCCGTCACTGCATAATAAAGCCTGTGGATGAGCAGTACATGGAATATATTGATGTATAGCTCTTCAGTTTATGAAACAAAGTCTGCTTGTTTTTCAGTGATCACTATACAGTTACACAGCAAACAATGAGTTCTCTTTACCATGTAAATAATTTAATGAATTTAGAAGTATTTAATGAATAGCAGATTTAATCTTCTCCCATTCCTTTGCATCCCAAACTTTAGAGTGACTCAATATCTCTTCCACATTTATAATGAAAGCTTCTATCTCAATAGTGTTCTGGACCAGCACACAAGGCAAAAGAATTGCCTTGAAGGAAAGCAAGTTAATCATAAATCAGGTCTATTCTAAAATGTAATAGACATATACTGAATATTATGTACTTAAGTAAACTGAAATGAGAAACATCCTTGTCGAAATTTTGATTTTATCTAGGAAAAGGGAAAATTATTTCATAGCATGGAAAATTTGCTAATATATTGAAACATATTGTCATTATTGCTTTATTGCCATTTATTGCAGGGCTCTTATCAGCACATCCACTTGGTAAATGAATAAACCCTTTCATGATGCAGTTCTGGCACAAATGCAAACGGCAGGATGGGACGATGGAGCAGAGCTCCAGGCAAGGCACAGGATGCCTGTCCTGCCCATCCAGGACACACCAGTAGGCACATGTTCATCTGAGCAGCACTATTGTCCTTGGAGGCTTTATGCAGAACAAAGAGATTTGGTGATTTAAAGACAAAAAGGACCACATTCCATTTCTAAACCCTTGACCTGTCCCTTCCAGCTTAAACTACAGCAGGATCTGGTGTCACACCAACCACTGCAGCGACTAAGAGGGGACCCGCACTGCCGGCTCTGCTCTTGGGGCACGGATGTGGCTCCTTGGCTGCAGCAGAAATGCGTAAGTATGCTACTGGGTAGGATTTGCCTTTAAGACCTTAATTCAGTGAGTGTCTCACTCCTGAACAAACTTTACACATTACTGAGATAAAGCACTTAATTCTGATGAGAGGGTCACAGTATTAAAATGTGCTGCTGCTGCTGGTGGGCTGTATTTTCGTGAATATATGGGAGAAAGAAACATTTATGTGCACTTCCAAGATGCCCAAAGAGGCATAATTAAATCTCTTACTCATATACACTTGTACAAAAAACATAACACTGGTCTAAACTTTCACTGTGAAGCCAGTCATGGGCCAAGTGACTGAAAAAATCCCTTCGCTGCACCAGTTTCCTAATTGTTTACATGCAGACTGGTCCTACCTTTCCTGTTAGATAGGGTTCCCATAGCAACGTTAGTTTTATCACAGAAGAGGATTCACCAGATTAAACCAGACGCCTTCAGGTAATTAAAATACATGAAATTTCTTTGTTATTTACATATCTGCTAGTGAGGAGCCGCAATACTCAATTCAAACCAGGATGCTGAGGATCTTTGGAAGCAAACAAACAAGAAATAAAGCTGTCAGTGTTTGTCTAGTACAAAATGGGGACTTGCCAGCTGCAGGAGGCATTGCACAAAAAAACCCTCCCAGTTTGGAGCATGCAATGGTGAGAAGGGCAGGCCATGTAACCTGGTATTTGTGTTCAGAGCCAGTGCCAGAAGGTTGGGATGAATTGCATGATTTATTTTCTAGAAAGCTGATTGTCAGGAGAAGACATAATGTGTTGGATGCACAAGAGCTTTAACGCTGGTCTGAATTATGGTGAGGGATGGATTTGAACATTGTCTCCTGTTTCCCAGCTGCTTTCAGCTGGAAAGTGTTTGCATCTCTGCCTTGCAAGGCAGCAAACCTCCAAATTACCAGAGGCTGTGCAAAACTCATTCTTCTTGAAACTGCAAAATTTGAGTTCCCATTGGAAGAGCTCATAGACCCAAACAGGTGCCTCTAATCTTTTCCGTCTTTGTCCAATGGGTTTGCATTTTGGATTTTGCTTTGTCCCCTTAGCACTTCCAGAGAAAGGGTGCAGGGCTCACTTCCAGCTTTACCCTTGTGATGCTTGTGGCTGCCCTAACCTGTTGCAGGAGAAGGCAAACTGGGATTCAATCTCTCCTACAAGGTGACAGGGGTTGGAGCAGCTCTGGGAGCACTACTGCTGGAATTGGAGCAAAACAGGAAACTAAGCAGGGAAAGCTGGATCTGGAAGATCAGCCTTCCTCTGGGTGCTGAAGGGCATTTTGCACAGAGAGCAGTTTCCTTCTCGTTGCTGTGCCATCAAGTAAGAGCTGGGAGGTTGGAAGCAGGTGTTTGCCCTTGTCCTGAGTGAACAGCCAGTAAAAGGACTTTGGTTAGAGGGCCGAATTAAGCTGCTTGTTTTCCTCCATGGTGATAATAGCAAAGACGAGGTCATTCAGAAAGCTGGATTTCTGGCAGCTTCACTGTGAAACTAGATTCAACACCACACTATTTTTCTAAAACTTCCAGTAAACTGAAGTGCAGAAAACCTGTCTTGAATTAAATCTGTCCTTGGTTTATTTTAAGATCTTTGATTCTGATTAATGTTCAATTTGAGAAGCTGCTATGGAAAGTTTCCTTGTTTGGAAGAATTCAGAATATTAAATCTGATGTTGTTCTTAACTGTAAGACAAACTACACCACTTCTTATTTACTCTACAGCTAGAGACTGCAGGACTGAGAACTTCAGTCACGCTGTGTAAGAGGCAACTTCAACTTTAACAGCAAAGACAGTTTGGCCTCCCAGCCTTCTCCGTCACTGCTTTGAGATAAAGTGTTTCAACAGAGGTTTAACATATGTTGCCTAACCTTTGCCAAGCCTTAACTTCTCCCAGCAGCTACGGTGGATAAAAGCAAAAAGACATTCGAATGCAGATAGGGGTGCTCTCATCCTTTTCTCTGAGCTCCTTAACAGTTTCTCATGGAGATGAACAGAGCAGCTCATCCTCTCAGAAGTCACATTTCAAGCTTCTTTGCCAGACATTGTAACTAGGAATTTCAGAAAAAAGGTTATGAAAGAAGAGCTAACTTCCACTGTTTGCTATTAAACACCATGTCCAACTTCGCATGACATGGAACCACAATTAATACCTGACTGCTCTGGTAACAGACAGAAGAGAGTAACATGCAGCTGGAAGTGCACCAGCCACTGGAAGTCCAGTTTAGCCCTGGAAGTGCAATCTAATGCTGTCACAGACATTTCCATTGTAAATGGCCTGTGAAGTCCATATATGACATCACTGTGGCCTTGCGGTGTTCTTTTTATTGTCCTGGTGTATCTTCAAAAAGATACATTTGGTTTTGGGAAGATGAAATGGAAATAAATTTCAATGAAAAATGAGTTCTGAAGTGATTACAGAAGGAAATTAAACCAACACTTATGTCTGGCAAGTCTCCTCCACCCTTTGAATAAGCTGGTTATCTCTTGATTAAAAAAACCCAAACAAGCAAACAAACACCACACCACAAAGAACTGGAAGAAGGGACAGTGTCCATAAAACAAAGTTATAAACCCAGCCAACATCCTCCACTCATCTAGGAAAATTGTTAACTTAGTGTTATTTGGAGCAGATTTAGATGCTACCATGGAGCTTTAATGATGCTGACGCTGCAGACTAGCCCCATGGGCTACTCCACAGCTGCTTGCGAGGGTGTTGAGTTGCACTGACTGGTGAATCTATCTATTCCTGATTGCAGCCTGAGCTGCAGACTGAATCTAACACCAAAGCAAATGACTTGCATGAAAAAATGGCAGCCTACAGGCTCAATAGCCACCTGAATATTGTTTTGAACTCTGTCCTGGGTTCAGCAGTAGCAGTCATTTTTCTCCTTCTTAGTAGCTGGTGCAGCGCTGTGTTTTTGACTTTCAGTCTGGGAACAGTGCTGATAACACCGATGTTTTTAGCTACTGCTTAGAATGTTTACACTGACCGAGGACTTTCTGAGCCTCATGCTCTGCCAGGGAGGAGGGGAAGCTGGGAGGAAGCAGAGACAGGACACCTGACCCAAACTGACCAAAGAGGTATTCCGTACCACAGCACATCATGTCCAGGATGTAACTGGGAGTGACCCAGAAGGGCTAGATCGCTGCGGGGATTGGACTTGGTGTCAGTGTGGTGAGCAGTTGTATTCTCTCCCCTTGTTATTTCCCTTGTAATTGTTATGACATTGTTATTTAAGCCCAACCACAGCTTAAACCATCACAAACTCATAAAACATTTCTAAATGAACAGAAAGGAATATGATATTCTGCGTTTGGAGGACCAAGAGGATGCCAGGAACCTCATGTTCAGTTCCTCACTTCCCTAAGACCTTTGTATCATCTACAAATCCTCCAAGCAGGCTCAGACGACTTCTCACTCTTTTACAGCAGCATTATACAAGCCTACTGCCCAGTAGGTCCAACCTGTAGTTATCACAAAATTAGGAAGACACCTTCCTACAGACTTTGAGCTCAGAATGCTCACAGACCCGCTCAGATCCACAAGAAACACTTGCTCTCTCCTTTGAATGGTAAATTAACCAGTTGACTTAATGCAGAAGAAAACGTGTGCCCATGCAGCAGTGATCTGGCCACGGAGGCAGGAACTGCACCAAGGCACTAATTAGCCTCTGAGCTCTGAACCTCTTCTACTTGTTCCTAAAAAAAAAAATCTACCTAAAGGGTCAACCTTACCAATCTTTACTATACAAACCTTACCTGCTTGTAGATAGATACTTGGATTAAAAGCGAACTACTTATTTTCTAGACATTAAACTTGAGTAAAAAATTGCAAACCCCATTGTGAAAACTACCCATCCCCTACAATAGCTGAGCAGCACGCACTAATGCCACTGGCACATGTTCCTGCCAGGATACACCTAATCATTGCATGCTGAGTCATGGCACACTACAAAAGTGGGAATTAACAGAGCTGTAGTAGGTCATGAGTATGTTCATCTGGGAGCTTACTGAGAACAGTGGCCACAAAATGTACCATTGTCAGAATATTTGGAAGAGGAGGTGCCTGTGGTCTGGTGGTCTTCCAGAAGCACATTACTGCTGCCTCAGGTGGTCTTTGGACTTTAGTACACTTTGCCCCAAGCATCACTCCCAGCTCTGTCATTGTCTTCATCTGCTTGGGCAAAGGGCAGATGTAGAATCATATAATTATTTAGGTTAGATCTTTAAGATTATTTACTCCAATCATAAACCTAACACTGAAAAGTCCACCAGCTTCAGGGTGGCTTCACACAACAAGAAAGGCTTCTGTCTAGTCTAAGACCTCACCCAGATGCTCCACAGCCAACGAGGGATGGAAGAACTTTTGAGGACAGTGTGTCTCACCTGCCCTAAACACGTGCCCCACACTGGCATGAATTCCAGACATTCTCACAGAAATATCTTGGATTAGACATGACTCATGGAATGATTCAGGAACCCAAACATAAGTGTCTAGTGACTCAGTCCTTAATTGATTAACTTTTACCAGATAGGCTATGACGCGTATAGTGTAAAGGTCATTTTGACTGAAATGAAACAAGCATCTTTTAGAAAGATGGTTACTAGCTCTGACGCTTCCCTACAGATGTTCTTGTTCGGGAAAATGCAGTGACGACATACCGTACCTTTGACAAAATGCCTGATTCATTTATGATGGTCAGAGGCTGGGGGCTAAAACAGAGTGGTTTTTCACTCTGCCTCAGCATTTCCCTTGAGCTTAGGCATGGCCACTCTATTCCTGTTACGCTGCTTTTTGCATCCATGTTTTGTGTGCCTTTGTGATTTCCTCTTGACTGCCTGCACAACAGCTGCCTCATTTTTCAAATCATACAGTTTCTCACCTTCCCTAAAGATGGAGACCGTTCCCTACCTGGAATGAGGTGTGAATTATAAGTTAAGCAACAGTGGACAGGAAACCTCAGTATAACTCGGTGTTATCTTTCAGCAAGCAACCTCACTGTCAGCAAGCAAAATGTTACACAGTGGTCCTGAACATATTGCCTGTATTTTCTTTTCTTTCTTTTTTAAATCTGTACTCTGACCATCAATGTTCCAGCTCTGACAGAAATCCCTATAGACAACAGTTCAACTGGGCCTTTGCTAAGGGACAACTAATTTTATGCTTCATCAGAAAGAACACATTTCACTCCCAAGAATAATTTTTATCCTATTCCAAATTCACATATTTAACACTCAGAAGTGATTAGAATTGCACAAAGTAATCATGTTTAAGCATTGTACATAATGCTCAGCAGTTTCTGCCCAGGCAGAACATATCCTCAAAAAATCTGTTAGCAGGGTTGCCCTTTCGAGACTGTGGATTTTCTGTTGACAAAAATGTTTTCTTTATTCAGGTGGTATTTGCCCAATTTATTCCCTGGAACACCCATAAAAAGAGGACAATAAAGAGGCTGCTTTCATAACCCTTCATACAAAACTTACGGTTTGTATGAGACCCTCTGAGCCTTTTTTGTTTGGCTTTTTATTCATCTGAATTAATTTACTTTGGGTCAAAACCAGAAGACTTTATTGAGACAAAGATTCGTTGCCTCTAAATGACCAAATCTTAAAAGAACCCTCAGTGCCCAGAAAACAAACCATCAGTTCAATCAGGCCACCTCTCTGCTAATAAATGAAATATGCTTAGGACCACTCTCTCGGATATTGGCCAGCTGGCACAGAACGACCCATGTCTATAATGCTTAGCTCTCTCAAACTGAAGAACAAAAAGGCTGTGTGCAAATTGCCTACAGGAAGGGTTGACTGTACCAACTTCTGCACCATGCCCAGAGAGTGCTGCCTGGCACGGACCAGAAGTATACCATGTTTTATGATGGTTCATGGTTCTAGTAACTGAATGGTACTGCACCAGAGAATGTGACTCCGGATGCCTTTAACATGAATACAAAGGTAGCCTCAAAGTCCAGTTTAGGTCAATACTTGTTGCTAAGTTTGCATGGTCCTTAATCAGGGAAATTATCAGTGAATCCAAATGTAAAAAAAAAGCCAATGCTTCTCAGTCAAGGAAAATATGCTTTTTGGGTTAATCTTGTAAGTCTGAACTTTCAAAGTTTCCCATTTATAATACTTTCTAGATGCAGGTGATAGGAAAACCTGATTAATTCTTTTACAATCTACCAGGTTACTGTATTTCTTCACTTAATCCCTCATGGCTAAGAGTGAGAGGAAGCATTCAGAGTAGGATAAACCAACACTACTGACAAAACAAGTTGTGAAATAATCCATCCTATTCAGCATGTTCAGTATTGAACATATTGCTGCCCCTGTGCAGCAGTGAGGGGTATCTGGGCTTTGGCTGCCTTGGCACTACAAGGCATGGTGCCTTGCTCCGCTTGCAATCTTCTTGCTCGGCATGGCTCTGGCCTAAGGAATGACTAACTCCATATTCAGTTTCCTTAATATGGTTTTGAAATTTATATTTGAGCCTGAACAGGGAGAACCTGTACTGAGGAGATGAGGAGGACAGCCAAAGCTGTCAGGCTCACCACCAGCCATCAGCTTCTTGCTGGTGGCTCAGAAGTCACCCTCCCTGCAGGGCACCACAGTCCTGCTCAAGAGAGCATCTTTAAATTGAGTCAATAATTTTTAAGTATTTGCTGCTTGTTCCAGTGTCTGCTCCCTCCAGAGATCTCATCAAAGAGATATCATCAAAGCCAAGGGGAGTGTTAAACATGGACCCTGACCTGCATTTTGCACCATAACCTCTAGTATGGCTCCTATGGTGCTCATCTTACCTGTCTAATTCTTCACTTCTCCAGGCCAAGCAATATGTTAAAGGAGGTCTCAAAACCTCAGAAACTCTGAAGACTGCTTGTCTTCTCTATTGCTTGAAGTACTTAAAAAACATCAAATATCTTCTATTGTTTGTTCGATACAGGCAGTATTGTACTATCTGTGTTTCACATTCAGGGAAAGAGGAGCAGGAAGCTCTTACAGACTCAAGGAAAGGCTGTAAAATTAAATGGAGAAATGGAGAAGAAAAACCACTATCCTGTAATCTACAGTTTGCATTTCTACTGAGTTTAAAATGGTATGAAAGTGAAACCACGCACACCCCTTTACCAGGCAGAGGTGTCTACTGGCATGAGCTTGCTGCAGAAATGAGACCACGGCTCCATCGCAATTTGGCCAGATTACAGAAAGCAGAGGCAGGGAAATGGTCTTGGTAGTTTGGGATAACAAGGGTCTGAATATCCCAATTTACCAAAGCTGATGTTCTGTCTCCCCCATGCTTTCCACTCTGCAAGCGAAGGCTGCTCCATGGCTGAGGCACATATAGCAGCGGCTCAATCCCTCACCCCCAGACACCACTACAGGATTACACAGTGTGTGCTGCAACTTCACCATTAAAATAAGAAACTAATCCACACCTATCTTTTTCAAGCTCTAGAAAAAAGAAAGAAAAAGAAAAAAGACATTATGGAGCAGCAGTCTGGCCTGAGAGAGACATCAGTAATAATTTCTGACCCCATTTTGATCTATTACCTATGAGAAAATGGTTCATTCTCTCCTCCTTTACCTATTTAAAGTTCTTTACAGTTCTTTGTTCCCCTCACAGAAACTCAGAGCTATATTACCGACCACTGACCCAGTCTTCTCATAGCACTACGTAATATTACAAGCATGTACTATAGTTCTGTGTACAGAGCAGGCAAGAGACTGGTGGAGGCTGGTCCTCCCAGGCATTACCAGAGCTTTGTCTAGGGCTGGCCAGATTTATAGGGGCTGAAATACTCTGCACTGACACCAGTCAGGTCTTTTTACAGTGTAAAATGGTAACAGAAAAATAAAGAAAAGAAATAATTGTGCCGGAAGTGAGGAAAACCAGCATGGAAAGGAAAACATCTACTGCAACTCCATGGGAAAAGAGTGAGGAAGTGAAACAGTCCATCTTAACGGCCCACAGAGAAAGCATTGACGACTTTGGGAAAAATCTATTATTACCATTATGCTCATACTATTATTTCAGCATGATAACTCTATGCCCAAAAAGTGTCTCCGACAAGAGTCCAATGGACTGAAAAGGGAGCAATTAGGGCAGCAAAGTGATTTGGAAAATGCCTTCTACCATCTGCCAGTCCTTCATAGCTTTCTAGCACTTACAGATCACTAATACTTGTCCATCTGCAGGCACACTACCTTGCCTCCCACTGTTCCATAAACATTTCTTGTTTTCTATTACCTTACAGTCCTTCTGCATTTATAGTTACTCCTTCTGACTTAGGAAAGTGCAATCATCTCCAATAGAGCACGAAGCTGTAAGGTAGCATCAACACCCCTCCAGCCACCTCCAAACCATTACGTAAATAACTTCAGGACAACAAACCCACCATGTTCTGAGCACTTTACATTTGTTGCACCTGTAGCCCCATGCCATAGTCTACCCAATGTACACTTTGCTAAGGGCCACAGGATGATCACAGTCATCAGCTGAGAGATGCAGCAGATAAACCCTGCTACCATTAGTAGGAATTGCAGTGCTTTGTTTATCAGGGGTTTTGTTCTCCCAGAGAGCTGGCAGTCACTGTTACCCCCTTGCAGAAAAGTTTTAGGAGACAATGACCCACCAGGCAATAGGGACAGCCTTTTCACTCAAAGTCATCCCTGAAAAACACCACCCAGCATTCCTGTCCCAAACCTGTGGTTACATACAAGAGAATTCAGCTCCTTGCTACCCAGGAAGGCCCTTTTACCTGCATGAAGTGACCCTCAGCACTGACAGGCTGAGGTGTTCTTCAAACACAGAATTGAACAGGGACAGGAAGTAAAGCAATTGCATTAGACAAGAAAGACAGACATTTCTCTTATCCATTAGTGCACTCACTAAAAAACCCAAAGTAACTGCAAAGAGACACAGTGGATGAGCGATGGGTTAGCAACTTAGCAATATCCCCAGAAGAAATTCTGTATAAATTCCTTTTGCTCTAGGGAGCTGTGATGAACAAGCTCATCATTCATGTTGTTCCACTGTTAAACAGCAGGATCTGACCAAGCGGGATTTGGCCTTCTCCCTGTTTGCATTGACCTTTTGGGAAAGGACAGGGTAAATCCCCACAAGGTTTCACAGCAGGCTCTGCAATCAGACTCAGAGCTGTCTCTCTCCAAACACCCCATGGTCATTTGTAAGCAAATGTTCCCAAACCCAAGGGAATGGTTATTACTGCGTGATTGCGTGAAGTTACTGTCTGTACCTCTGCAAGTAAGGTGGAATTCCACCAGTGACAGGGACCAGGGTCACAGCCAGGGTCTGCAGTTCTGCCTGTGAGATGGGAGGACAGTGGTCTTTTTCTAATACAGAAAGTGTCAGTTGAAAAACACAGCTGGCAAAAATCACAGAGGAAGGTGAGCGTTGAAGATCCAGTCAAGAAAAAGCAACACAAAGTTGCTACTCCATAATGCAGAACCTGAAAATGGGACAAATATACCAGTGCTCTGCTACTACAGAGTGCAAATAAATTGTTTCTGCAACAAAAATAGGTTATGGTGTTGTTTTCTTTCCCAGCTAAAAGAAAAGCAGAATGGAGACTAATCAGATTCAAAAAATATAAGGCTAATGTCTCCCTCTCCAATGTTATTTCACTCATTTGAAAACAGAAGTGAATCCTTTAACATGTATTTTGTTTTTTCTTGTAAATGTTTTAAAGATCAGAGGGTCTCAGTACATTAGTATCATTCCACAAGCATTACCAAGTTCATCTCCATAAGCCTCTTGAAAGTAATGGAATAAAAGGTTAGTCATGAAGGTGAGTGATTATAAATACAGTGGAACAAACCTGAAGATTCAGGGTCTGGGTGGAGTCTGGTCTAGACCTTACTAGTAGTGACACAGTGAAAGTGCTGGTTGCTTTTGCTGCTGGACAAAGCATGGTATCCCCTGCCAGGTGTGGACAGCAGACAGGGAGCAGATATGTTCAACTTAGGGAAAAGCAAGCAGAGACTTTAAAACGTCACTTAAACTGACTAAGAAATACACTAAGTAAACAAACAAAAAAACAAAAGCAGAGTTTATTTTTGTTATTTCCAATCCGTACTTATTCATTCTCTGTCCCTTATTTTTGCCCACTATTTGGATAAAGTTTACTCTATCTGGACCATATGGATCAGCCTCCAAGGGATAAGTAAGGCAGTGGAAAACATGCATGCAAATCCAGATCAAGATTTTTGTGTACACAAAAGGTTTGGAGATTTCATACATTTTTAGGGTATATCTCACATGCACCATTCAGACCTACCCTTTCCTTAGCTCACCCACTGGATGTTCAGGTTGGAGTCCAGGGATAACATTCATTAAACATCAAGAAAATAAAAGAAGCGGTGTAATATTCTGGAAATCCTGAAGCTGGGAGAAGAGTTAAAATCCAGGTAATGCTGCTCTCCTGCTCAGAAGTGATTTAAAAAAATTACACATGACTAGTCAGCGGTAATTTTATCAATTTCTCCTTGCCATTGTTACTTGCACTGCCTAAAATTGACTTTTATTTGCCAGCTCTTCCTTGTAATCTGTGACCTCCTTCCTTCTGGGGAAAAAAGCTGTGTGAATAAAAGCACTGCAGATTTACCAGGTAATTGAAATCATCACAGAAAATAGTTATACACTCTAGACTTTGAAAGCCTCAAAGGCATGCCTATTTTCAGCATTAAAAGAAAGGGAAAAAAAAAAAAAAGAAAGAAAAGAAAAAAGTGAGCCTTAAAAAAAAAATAATCTTGGACTAGATATGGGTTTTAATTTTAAAACACAATTTGGTCATGATGGTGCTGGGCTGGCACTGAGGGGGCTCTAACCTGGCCGTAATGACAAGTATTTTCTCCTATAGTTATAAATGGATAACAGCTCCCTTCCGGGAAGATCCCCCCTAAAAAGGAAATAAAGATAAAGGTAAAAAGAATTGATGAACCTCTGTCAGGTTCCTGAGTGTCAACAAAAGAGCAAACTTGAGCCATTTCTTCAGATGGATTTGATGATGGCAGTATCTACCCGCTAAGAAAGTAGCTGAGCTGAATCCCTTCCCATAGCACATTTCATGCCAACCACAGAAGGGAAGATTTGCTTACAAAGCAGCTGTTTTAAAGCCAGTTCCTGACTTTTTAATTTATTGAATATTTGTTCCCTGTGACTGAAATTTCAGCAGTCTTTCTCTGCCAGAGCTAATATTTTAAATCGTGTATCTTAACATCATTTGCATAACTTTTTCAAACTATGTTATCACTACCCATGTCCTCCTATGTTACAACCTGCCAAATCCCAAGGTCAATGAACTCAGTAGGAGCCCCTTGATTTTTCTGGGCTTTGGACAAGAATTTACAGACCCAACAAGGGAAGTCTGTCATTAATGTGCTTCATTCGCCACGGGCTCTCACCTCTCTCCTATGTATGCTGGACACTTGACAGCAGGTCCACTCTTCGTTTGTTTTTATTCACTCTCTGCCATGTCTTTTAAACTTTCATCCTTGCTCAAAAAGCCAGCAATTATGCTTGCAAAATTCTTTTGTAAGGTCTTCCACAGCTACAACAAAGTCTTCAGTCAAAACCTTAGTAAAATCTCTTCTAAAACATTGTTTTCCACAGGAATAAAGATTTTACGGAGAAGATCTCTACAAGCACACCAGCCTTTCTGCTCAAAAGCTGCAGGAAATTCAGCTCATCTCTGAGCCACAAAAGCAGAGACATGGCAAGAGGGGTCCTGACCTAAAGCTTGGTAGAGTTAATGGAAATGCTCCACCTGGCTCCTCTGAGCTAAAGCCCATCATGGCTCAGAGCAAAAGGTCTCATCCTGATCCTGCTCTGTCAAAAACCTGTGGGCTCCTCTACAAACCATCCATACAACCTGGGCTTCCTCACCCCTGCTTACTCCCAGAACTTTTGGACCAGGGCACATATCCATTTCCAATTATATCTTTGCTAAGGTAGGTCAAGGTGAAAAAGCAAGAAAATGGCCTTCAAATCAACATTGCTTCCATGTAGGCACATATCTTTCAGAATTGTCATTATGAAGAATGTTGGGCTTGGTGTACATCTACTATACATACAACCCAATAGCAACTTGTATCAAGATGTCAAATTGACTTACCCTGATTTTCTGAGGTTCCCTTTTGCATCTCATCTGTTCTATAAATAACATAGTTTTCAATTAAGTATCTATGAGCCGATGATTGATGAGTTATGACTAGTGACAGCTATATATTAAATACTTTGCATACCAAATTACACAACGATGATGGACCTGTTGTATGTATACTACTGTTACACAGTGGTTCTACTCCATTTCTGAGCTTTCTCTACATAAGTCTCAGTTTTCAGTTCAGGATGGGAACAGGACTGAAGCTGTTTACCATCAGCAGCCAAACAGCCCATTTGACAGCCAACCTGACACAAAGCTGATGGCAATTTTGCTCTATATTAGTACACAAAACTTGTTTTTCACTGGTGATAGTTTTTGGACAGTTCATTCAGGAGCTGCCTTCTGAGTCACATTCCATCTCCCAGACAGGAAGGTGCTCTGGGCCCAGCTCAAAGGAAAGCACACTCTCCCTAGGTGTCTGGTAGGGTGTCTAACCTGTCAGAAACAATTTCCTCAGGAGAGGATTACTGACTCTGAATTGCATCATCTGTGGCATGCAGCAATCTGAGACGATTTAGAGGATGTGAAGAACGCAGCACCCAGCTGAAAGAGTGGGGAAAATTAAGGCATGAGTAGACTGAATACACAGAATGAACTGGAAATCAACAGCAACACCAGGGACAAAAATAAATAAAAATAGAAACCCTCCTTATGCTCTCAATAAAGTAACTGCAGGAAACTTTGTTTTTTACTTGGTTTTCCCCACTTCTCTGACTGCCATCCTCATCTGTAGCACTTACAAAGAAAATAAGTTTTTCATCTAAGCAAGTGTCCTGGGTTCAGCAGTAGCAGTCATTTTTCTCCTTCTCAGTAGCTGGTGCAGTGCTGTGCTTTTGATTTTGGTCTGGGAACAGCGGTGATAACACCGATGTTTGTAGCTACTGCTTAGAATGTTTAGACTGAGCAAGGACATT
>WYDI02028476.1:124203-159180 GCA_009867235.2 Psittacus erithacus
GTCCCTGCCCATGGCAGGGGGGTTGGAACTAGATGATCTTAAGATCCTTTCCAACCCTAACTATTCTATGATTCTATTCTATTCTAATTTACTAGAAGACACACAAACTAATGAAAAATCCAATCTTCATTTTCTAGGGAAGCTGTCTGGTTCATGTTCCTTCTTTTGCAATAATTTTAAAGCATCTTTGGGGTATTCTTATGGGCAGCACACGCCCATGTATCAAATGAAGGTCATTAAAGTATGGTTGCCTATGCCCTGGGTACCTATGCCAGAGACCCAACATGGGGGAAGCCATTGCACCGAAGCCCGCAGAGCCATCAACCACCTGGCTGGAGATCCCATTAGCTGCTCATAAGTGAGCCTGGACCTTGGTCATTGATAATGGTATAATGAATACCAAATTAAAACCTAAAACTGTGCTACCACAGGTTGCGATCTTATCAACCTGCCCTGAAACCTGACCTGCATCAGGCCCTGCTGCTCTTGAAAAGGTGATTTCGACTAATATGCAGCAGGTAATTCAATCCATGCTACTCTGCTCTTTAAAGCAGCACTCAGCCAAGGCTGCATTACGATATTAAACCCATGGTGACCTCAAAGGTATAAGCTTTGGCTCATCATCATTCAGCTGAGATACAAAATCAGATTGAACATACCCAGAATGACCTAGCCGAAATATCTTTGCTGAGCTTCAACTGAGCCTTTACTCCAAGGGAATCTGAAGTATGGTTTCATCCAGATAACGTTTTTTGCTTTAAGTGCTGACCCTTCCCAACACTCTTGTTTCTCCGGCTTTAGCAGTAAGAAATCATTGGGAAAGAACAGATCAATGGAAACATCAATGGCAATAAACTATCAGATTAATATAGTCCTCTTTTTGTTCTGCAGTGCTGCCGGTTTTGGAGCAGACATGGTACTTGTCTGTGGAATAGCTGATCCTACTTAACTTCAGCCCAAGGTATGTTTACAAACCTTTCCTTTCCAGCAAGGCCTGCTTCTGGGACAACAGCAGTTATTCTGGACACGCAAAAGGCTACAGTTTTGTGAAAAACAAGCAACAGACAATAAAGCTTCTTATTTGCATGCAAAGCAAATGCACTCTCACAAACAGCAGCCTCTCTTCAAAACCCGGGATGGGCAAAGCCCTTTCCATTATTAGCAGCAAGATGGACAAATCCAGCAGCCAGTTAAAATGCCTGGGGAGCACTCACATATCTTTCTCTCCCTCTCCTCCTCCCTGAAAAAAAAATGTTTGGGGTTTGTTTTTTTTGTGGGTTTGGGTTTTCTTGGTTGGTTGGTTTGAGGGGTTTTAGTTTTGATTTTAATTTTTTTATTCAAGCAGAAATAGTTCAGTCTCTGGCTAAAATTTGGCAAGTAAATGCTAAAGCACTGAGAAGACCACTAATTTTAACCTGGTGCTCTCAGCAGTAGCAAGCAAGCTATTTATGTACAAACCCAAAACAAAAACTGTGACCTAGCGCTGCTTTCACTGAGGATAACAGAAACAGCTTCTCCTGAGCTGGACCTGTCACCATAGTGTGTTGCAGGGGGGACAAGTGGCTCATGGATGCTTCCCAGCCCTGCATGCAGCATGAGGGTACCACTGCCCACTCAGGTCCCAGCTGTGCCAGCTATGTACAAGATGCAGGTGATGGGGAGCTGAAATGAGTCCAGGATAGGAGCCATGAGAGGCAATAAGGGGAAAGCAAAGGAGATCAAACACAGCCTAGTGTGTGCAACGTCCCAGCAGAGCAAGTCAGCCCCCTGATAGCTTGCCAGAACAAGAAGCCCTGCAGCAACAGATCTTTCCAGTTCCCTGATCATTGCAGGTGAGCTGGGCTATGTATCCTCTGGGCAAAGCATTGCCTTCAAAGCATTACTACACTTTTAATAAAACCATGTACAGCACCTGCTCCTATAGCAAAGAGGAAACATTCTCTCTGAGCTTTTTACCAACAGAATGAGTTTCTGCCTAAAACTGGCCCAGCATGGCTCCTGCTAGAACCACAGCTTTATTGAGACGAGTAGATGGCTAAGCCAAGCAATCCTCTCCAGCTTCAGAGGCATTTATTTACAGGACATGTGAGTGGCAGCAAACACCTCAATGCACCGCTCCAGACTAAGCACTGAACCACAGAATGGGTCAGTACCAACACACACAGACTGCATGTCATACATGGCATCAAACCCAAGGTGGCTGGCAGCTTTTGGAGAGCTTAAAGGCGTCAAGTAGGTGCTGCTTTTCTGGGGAGCGCCCAAACAGAGTCAAACTCATGTCTAACACAGGCACAGATGTTACCCTGTGGTGACTATATCCAAAGTCATGTCCTGCATGTGATCGGCCAACAAATCCATCAAAGGTCCCTGTACTGGTACCATTTTTGTGCTATGCCACATTACCTATTACTCTCAGAACAAATAACTAGGCCAAATCCTGCCACCAGCTGAACCCTTGTTACTGCAACTGAAATCTAGAAGAGCTAAACCCACCTGCAGGGCAGTGAGAACTGATCCTCAGCAATCTATCAAGTTTCACTTGATTAACACATAATTGTCACTGCCTACATGGTGTGACCTGGATGAACGGGCAGCACTTACCAGCTACGCAGCAGCCCAAAACATTAATGTTAAAGCATGGGCTGAAGAAAATGAGAAGGCAGCAAGCACACCTCTGCCTGGTTTTGTTGTTAAAATCAGTCTTCTCTGGATAAAAAAAAAAAATTGTGTGTGGCCCTTTAAATAATGCAGCAGCTCCCGAACACTGAAGCATTTAATCGCCTCTCGCTGGCAGCTGCTTTATCCCAGCCTGCCCAAAGGCACGGCTGCAGCCCTGCTGAAGCCCCTTGCCCAGTGTAGGAAGGGGAGGCCCACCAGGGACTGCAGCTTCCTGATTCAAAGCGGGGTGTCTCCACTTGTATCCCCACCTCTTGCAGCTCCCAGCCCCACCACATGGGTCTTTATCTGCCTGGGACCAAGGTTAATGCATCTGTTCTGGTACTAGTGAGAGCTCTCCACTGGGGACAGTGATGGCAGCACCAAAGGGCATCGCTTCTATTGCAAGCACCGGCTACAGCCTCCAGCCAGGGGAGAAGCCGTAACTTGTGATGAAACTAGGCTTGGGCTGTATGTTTGCATACGGCTTTGAGAGGGATTTCTTTAATGCTCCATCACCCCATCTCTATCTGAACGGGGAATGTGTCTGGTAGATGCATTACCTGTCTTCTCAGCTCAACCTGGCACGGAGGATATAGAGCATGAAAGAAAGAGCTGAGAGATATCTTCGCTGGATAAAATCAAATGGCAAAACATCCCCAGGCTGGGATTTTCCCCCAGTTTCTGAGGTTCCCAACTCATACAGGGCAGAAATGCCATGATAGGTGTTTATGAGGAACATCAACACAACCATTTTCTTTTAACCTGTCCAAGATGTCAATTACGAGGGCAGAACAACTCTGCCCATTGCCCTAGGCAGAAATGAATCCATGGCCAGTTCCACTACAGACAAGTAACTTAAATAATGAGAAGGGTGCCCTGTGAGTGCTGGGCTCATCCACTACCCAGCTGTGTCAGGGCTGCAGTCTGGGGCTGTAAGGGGCAAGACCTCATGGGGTCAGGGAGGAGGGAGGTACAGCTTGCCATTCCAGGCACTTTCTTTCATATGCCCAGCTAATGGCATCTGTCCGGCTGAATTGTCCCAGTGAAGTCAGGATCCCATAAAGCACATAGAGAGAGTCCCTCACCCCAAAAAATTAGAGCATGTGCAACCTACATACCTGCTGAGGCTGGGCAATACTTCTGTGATCGTTTCACAGCATCAGGACTATGAAGACTAATGAGAGTTACCCAAGAAACCTGTTGCAGAGCCAGTAACATGAGTGAGGTTTTCTAAGTCTCAAGTCAGGGCTTTAATTACAGGACTATCTTTCCTCATGCCAGTATTCATCATAGCACTAGTCACCAACAAGAGATGAGACAGCAAGATTAATCCCTCTTCTTATCCTCCCACATTAATGTCTCCATCACTTTGACCCCTATAAGATACTGACTGAGGTTCCAACTGCAAAAGAAAGAAAAAGAGTGGCCAAGCATTCTGACCATGTTTCTAAAAATACCAGCACTTCTGCAGGGCTCCATCTGGTCTTTGCTCAGAGATACTGTCAACTGAACTTTGCACTGGACGTTTGGGAGCTCCTGCTATTCAGCAAGTTACCTTGTGATGCCCCAGACCAAACAGGAGTGAGAACACTTGCCAAAGCCATGGATATGAGACACGCAGAATGAGCAGGCAGAGGTCTAATCGGCTCCCATCACTACATCCCAGCGGCTGCTTAATAGGATGTCCCTGTGCAGCCTGGTGCTTGCAGACAAAAGCAGTGCTCTTCAATGAAATATCAATCTTTCCTAAGAGCCAGCTAACATGCTCCAACTGCCTTGCTGAATAATAAGCATGTGATGGAGACTCTGCCTTCAGCTCCCCTCATTGAACAGGAGCTGCTGGAGGGGCCGCAGCCAGTGAACACAGACACAGAAATGGCAAGGGAAAGATGCTGTGGCTTCTCCCTCTCAATGCTCACTGGAGTTCGGGAGTAAACATTTGAAAATGCATACTAATTTTCACTTGTCATGTCTATCTAAAATGTAATTTCTGACTGGAATTTGATTTTATCCCAAAACAGTTTTTCTTCTACAACTTCATTTGTTTCAAACAGCTTTTTGTTTGGAAACACAACCCAACTCAATGTGCCTTTGCAAAACCAACAAAATCCAAGTGTACATGTTGAGAGTCCAATGTAAACCTACGGGGAACTCAAGCTATTTCTCTTGAACAGCATATTAGTCAGTTTTGATTATGTCAAAACATTTTGAGAAACAGCACTAAGGAAAACTCAGCAAAATAAAGGAATTAAAGGTGAGTTTTCCTTTCTGAGAAGGTCTCATGAAAGGAAAGAAGCCCCCCAGGGTGAGGATGCTGGAAGCCATAGAGGGACTTGGGAGCCAGCAGGTCAAGATCATGTTGACTGTCCTAATAAAAAGCTCTGTAGACAAAGAAATAGCCCAGAAAACTGCAGGAACCATGGTACTTAAATGGCACAATTAATTAGTCACAGATGAGTGAACTCATACGCAAGTATGAGGGGATTACGAGAAAGGTATACAAATGTTTTAATAAAAGGAAGAAAGAAAATCAATCAGGTGGCTTCTTCTCATGTGTATTCAGTCACAAAAAAGAAAGTTATGACCCACAGAATTGAAAAGGTTGTATTTGATGCTGATAAGCAAAATAGCCAAGAATGCAACATAGCAGCTGGTGGAGATCCCTGCTAGGAGGTGTTACTGAGGCCAAAGCCTTGGTCATATTCAGAATCGGACTAAGTATTTAAATGACCAGTCAGATGGCCATGTTACAGAAAGATGGGCAGAAACTGTTTTGGAATGGGCAAACTGGGCAGTGCATAGGGACAGAGGAAATTCTGCTGCAAAAGTATCATTGCGTGCTTGGATGCTATGGGAAATTTCACCCTAATTTGAGGGTCATCTCACTGATGGGCCTAGTCAAAAGGGTAACTTGGCCTCATGCAGTTCTTTATCCAGATGACAGACTCATAATCAACTTGAAGAGCATCATTAGAGGGACAGCTGTAGAAATTAATCTTCCTGTAAGACTGGAAGTTACAAAACTCATAAGAATAGGGTGAGGATTAATAAGAGAGAGCTTAAGTGAGCCTCTGACAAAACATTTGTGCTTTTTATTACTCGAGGTGATTTTATTAGGAGGATAGGTTGGATGGGGCTTTGAGCAACCTGCTGTAGTGAAACCAATGCAGGGGTTGGAACTACACTGTCTTTAAGGTCCCTTCCAATACAAACCATCCTATGATGGAAGGATAAGCTGGTGAAACATTGTTTTGGGTGGCTAATGATAAGTACCACTGGATAAAACAGAGGCAAATGTGTAAAACATAGACCCAGGTTGGATCATAACAGCATCTGGAAAACTATTACACAGCCATGTCTGCTGGAGCAAGAGGTCTGAGCAGTAGAGGGAAGATGGATGATAGGGATGGAATTGTACTGCACAATGATTTGTACAATCTTGGGTGCCACAAGTATTTGCTAAGAGGACACAAAAGTGCCTCTCTGTTGCTACCAAACAATCTGCGTGTGCTAACAGCCCCAGCCTGCAGGAAAGCCCTCAGGGCATGCAGTCCCATGCTCCGGTACACCAGCCAAAAGGAATGAATATGACTCAGACGACTCTGAGCTCACACATGCAAGGAAGTCCAGTTAAAACTTGGCCACACTGACAATCATTTCAGAAACACACCCCACCTATGTCCTTTACCCACACTACAAGCATCAAGAATTTGGATGTGAGCACAAAAGACTGGTGGTACTGTCAGCTGAAGCCCATCACAGTCTTAAAAGTGCTGTGAAACAAGGTGCAATGGCAGACAGAGAAGCTTTTCTCTTTTTCTCAGATTTAGTCAAAGGGAAGCTCCTGAGATCAGCCACTCACAGCTGCACCCAGTGTCCACAGGCTGAGCAATAGCAGCTGGGGAAGCCAGTGAATGAGAAGAGAAACAGCAACCAAATGGGAAGCATGGGGACTACCAGTAGGGACAGGAGAGCAGGTGCAGCTCAGAGTGTTGCTTTCAAGCGATCAAAGAATGAGGAAAAGAATAGAAACAGGGTTTCAAAACTGCTGGTTGTGAGGGGAGTAATCATCTGGCTGCACTTTGACCTCAGTAAGGCTTCTTCAGCTGTACGCTGTGTGGTGGGATATGTGCTGGCCAGGGTGGCAGGAAGGGAATGGGACATCATGTCATCCTGTAATGACACCTACTGCTGTTCAGCAGTAACCTAGGAGAGGTCTTTTCTATTCCTGTTTGGGAAGAGGGGCTGTAAAGGCACTTCTGGGAGGGAAAGAAAAGAGGGAGATAAAGCTAAGCTGGAGAGAGGAAAGTGTCTGGTAAGAAGGTGGGAAAATGATGACACTCATCTGGAAAGCCACCAAAAATGACACAGAAATCAAGGCTGGAAAGGAAATCAGAGATGGCGTGGTCTACTTTCCTGCCCAAAGACAGGATGATGGACATCCTGGCCAGGTTTCTCTGAGCAGCGTTTCTGTCTGCATACCCCCAGAAGATCACTGCCATTGATGTAGCCCCTGTCAGGTCACTCACATTAGCCAGACATTGGATTCCCAAACCAAACTGAAGCTGAAGGTTCACACCTTTCATTCCTACCAGCAGACATTTATTTTGGTGTTTAGAGAATGAATAGCTTCTCTGCATGTGAATAGCTTCTACTCCTGCATCCAGGAAATGGTCCTATTAGACATTATAGCGTGAAGCTGTAGCAGACACTGAAATCTGATTCTGGAGATGAAACCATTTTGGATTTGACATCAGGTATACAGAGGGAGCGTTTCTAAATGGAACTAAATAGCATGAATCAAGACAGAAAAATGTGATAAGGAATCATCTTGAACACGAATTCTAGCTATCCTCAAAAGCAGCTATGGATATAAAATATAAAATACATCCCGCACCTGATACACAGCTCCTCCCAGCCGGACCATTTAGGGGGTTGGACATCCCCAAAAGCAGCAATACACAAAACATGATTTAAGTCCTAATTCTGCCTGTTATGGGATTACAGCATTAGTACCCTAAATCTCACGGTGTGGCTCAAGAAGAAAGCCTCCAGCCCTGTGGTGAGGAAAGCCCCGCTCTGGAGGAGGCAGCCGGCAGAGTTATTTTTCAGTAGCGAGCAATATGGGGGAGGCCGCCGGCAGCCCTGAGGCCACTTGAGCAAGCGGGGGAGACTCGACGGGTAGCCGTGGGGGTGCAGCCCCGCGCAGGCCGGTCTCCTGGGCCCAGCCCGGCTCTGATCGACCCGTGGGCACTGCTGGGCGGTCACATGCGGCAGGCGGGGAGAGCGCAGGGAAGGGGGAGCGCTGAATAACTGAGGAGCTGCAGCGCCCTCCTCCCTCCTCCTCCTTCCCTCCCTCCTCCTGCATCCATCCCTCTCTCCCTCCCCCCCGCCCTGCGTGCGCTGCCGGGAGCCGGGGTCGGCGGATCCCAGCTCAAATCCCCCAAGCCCCGCCGGCTGCAGCAGCGCAGCCGCCCCGCCGGGGTGCTGCTCCGCAGAATCGCCCGCCCGCTGCCCTCCGCGCCGGCGGTGAGTGCCCCGCGGCACCGGGGAATATAAGAGGGGTGGAGGGAGGGTAGGAAGGCGCTGCCATCCCCCGCCTGGGGGGAGCGGCTCGGAGCCTTTCCGGGTGCGGGGGGCAGGCTGCGAGCCCGGGAGAGGGCTGGCCGGCCGCCCCGATCTGGGAGCGGGAGGGTGGCCGCGGACACCCTCCCACGCACACGGAGCCGGCTTCTGCCCCTCTTGGGGCCGGCACGGCAAGGGGAGCACCCCGGGTCCTCTGGGCCATGGGGAAGCGAGCCCGGGGGACCCCAGCCCGCTTGTGCGTCCCCGGCTGGGCTGAGGCCCCGTGTTTACAAAGTGTCGGGGTACTCAACGCGGGTGGGGGCGTCAGGGATTGATAGGAAAGAGGGAAAAAAAGGAGCGAGGAGCAATACCGGGTGGTCTGATCGAGGCGAAGCTCTCGCTACAGGTTACCTTACAAAACACGCGAGGGGCAGGTGGGGAGGCTGCGGGCGGGGGGGCAGGAGGCAGAAGAGGAACCTGAGCAGGAGGGAGATCGGTGGAGGACGCGAGCGCGGCTAGATCCGCGCGGGAGGGTGCTGGGGCACGCGTGGCGCCGGACTGGCGCTGTCCGCGGTGCTGAAGCCCCGACGGGGCGACTCAGGCCCCCGCCGAGGCCTCCCCCCAACGGACGCGACTGGCCCACTCACACGGGCCCGATTTACGGCTCCGTCCTCCCGCCGGCGATTGCAAAACTCCCTCTGACTTAGAGGCTGGTAATGGAGTTAAGCTTCCTCTTTACGTCACCCCCGAATCGGTGCTGTTTATTGATTCCACACGGGTATTTTCAAACTGCCTAATACCAACTGTCTGCCCACCCCAGTCCCTGGTAGGTGTGCTTCAGCATCGTAGTACTGAAAATTCTGATCACTTTTCTCAGAATTGATTTCCAGCTCAGATTCTTGTGGCCTATTAAATGCTAGTTTAAACAGATCGACTTCGTGCCTTCCTGTCACAGGCTGTACCAAGAATGCTCTAATGTAGGACTACCTAAATCAACACAGGCTCTGGGGAGAAGTAGAAAGTAGTATTATTCTGGTCAACCTCAGAGAAGACTTGGCTCAAAAGGGCCATGGCTGATTTAATCTAGCATAATAGCTAATAAATCCTCACAATGTCCCTAAGTAGTAGGCAAGTACATTTTAGCATGCCAAGGCATTTGTTTAATTGCCTCAAAACTGTCATGAGACTGGAAGTCTGATTGCTAAAGATATTTACATGTGTTGATTTTATCAGTACACATTGCTAAGGCATATGACTTGCAGTAGTTGAGCAACATATTGTAAACAAACATAAAAACCTCAAACAAACCAAAACAATACCAGAGTGAAAAATTACCTAGATCAAGCTAATTACCTATTCTTAAAACGTACCACTGAGTGGGGCATCCTTGTTCCATGAGAACAGAGAAGTAAGGGGGTCATGCAGAGATCCAAGACCAAAGTGCTATTTCCCATTTTCATCCGTCAAAGGTGCTGAACTTTGCTTGCAAAACAGAGACTGATGAATAGTAAATGATGCTGAAAAAGAATCTTGGGTCCTCTCAAAGTAAAGTCAATGTACAGTACATCTGGAAGTAGTCTCTGCAATAGGACAAGGTGTTGAATAAAACCAGGGCAGGGAAAAAAAACCTGTTCAATTGCTGCTCAGTAAGAGGAGATGCAGGCAGGAAATTTTCCCTGAGCCCTTGGAAACTGAAACCGCTGGAATACAGAAGACATCAACAAAAGAATACAGTAAAATTGGAAGTAAAAAAAAAAGAAGCAGAGCCAAAACCTGTCAAGGGGCAGAGAAAGGCCCTTACCATGGAGGAAATACAGCACTTGAGCAACTCACTTCATTGAAAAGAAGGGTGGGGGGTGACTTGCTTCTTGAATCTAAGAGCCTCTATAGAAATTACTAGGCACTGAGTTATTCCTCTGCCAAAGAAAGGCACAACATGAACTAGTGCCGTGATGCTAAATGCCAAATCAGTCTGCTTTCAGTGAGGGATCACATTTTTGAACAGTGGAGAGCTGATGACCTGATGAAGAAGTTATCAGAAAACCTGCTGGATTCTTCATCTGTTTATGTCAAGACTGGATGTCCTCCCACAAGATAAGACTTAGCCAAAGCAAGTCATTGGGCTCCCTGCAGGAGTAATTGCCTGAAAGCTAATGGAGTGTGATTCAGAGCAAATGAAGCTGGTGTACTTAATGGTACCTTTGATCCTTAATTCCCCAACTTAGGTACAGAGATGTCCAACTTTGCTCCCAGGTGCCCCAGCCTCCCCTCTAGACAAGTACAAGATTCCCAACAGGTGAGATTTTTGACCACAAACCAAGAGCAGAACAAATGACTGACCAAATTATATTTTAATCGCACAATTTTCCAACTTGTTTCATCAATTAACTCTCCCTAAAAAGAACCACTTTCTTTCTGCATATTTCAGTAAAGTGAAGCAATTTAAACCAGTAATCATTCTCCTTAGAGAGTCAGTCATGACTCCAATGTCAAGACATACCTTACCCTTTTCTAATTTTTTAGGATTATATGAAAATGATGAAAATTCATTCTTAATGGAACTTCAAAGTCTCAGATGGGATTGTATCAGAAAGGATTCCAGCCCAAAACATTTTAAAGGATATATTTATAGGCTGACTTGACACTACTTTCTTCTTGAGAGCAAGACAGTCTGTTTTCTCAGTTCTGAAATCACATACGTAAAATAAGATTTCACCCATCTTTCCTTAAAGACGACAGGAGTTTTTCAGGAAGATTCAGTGAGAACAGGATAACTGCTCAATGCCTAAATCAGTGGATTTCCTGTGAAGCCCTGCCACATTCAAGCAAAAGGCAAGAACAGCAAGAACTTACACAAACATAAATATGATCTTAGGCTCTGCAGGGAAAAAAAATTAAGAGGATAACAGAATAGTCTGTAACAGAATAGACTTAGTCTCTTGGACTTCTTAGCCCCCAAATAATCAAATCATTGCTTTCAGAGTACCTGAGCTATTAAGATCATCATAATGTGTATGTTCAAGAAACATGTTGCTGTTTGAATTTTTAAGGCATTTTAAAAATAAGAATGTAAAAAAGAATCAAATACTTATTCATGTGTGTGGTAGTGGGATCCATGGTCATGCACAAAAACATTAGCAGGTAGGTAGCATGTGTGTATTTCACATTGATTGAAAAAGGAAATAATTAAGAAAAACCCACTCCCAGATTGGTGCTGTCTATAAAATATAAGGCCATGGATGGGTCTGAGCTTGTCATTCTTGTGAGAGACAGCGTATCTAGGGTTGCTAAGGTGTCTAGAGTCAAGAAATACAGTAGATGTTTTTAAGCTAGTTCCCATAGATATGAAAACCTGGCCAGTCTCGCCTCAGTCCAGGCTGACTCTGCTGAACTCTTTAAACCGCCCACAGTGCAAATGGCAGCAGATTCTGACTTAGATCCACGAGCCACAGAGATTCCTAAAATGTTTTTCATTTACAAGGATGAGATGTAGCTAAGCTGTGGTTGTCAACTGGAAACTGCCTTCTAGTACCAAGCGATTGTTCTGCTGTTTACCTTTGCTTGGCTCATTGAACAGCAGCCCTGCCTCTAGACTACATGGTCATGGGTGCAGGCCTGGGTGCTGCAGCTAGCGTTGACGCTGCCACTGCAGCCTATCCCTTCCTGTCACCAGGCTGGGACCAGGAGAAGATTATTTTTTGCCTGCAATAAAGCTGTCAGAGTGAAGCCCAGGCAATTCTGAAACAAAACCAGCGAGGTGGAGCCACACAGCACGTGACTCTGTTGTTTCCCTTCCTCTGCATTGTGACTGTATCAATAATTTACTGAAAGACACAATACCATAAACTAAATCTACCTTGTAGATGAACAGAAGAAGAGCTTTCGTTGTGCAGGTTTTCCAAGCACCACATCCTGTTTCTGAGAGGACAGAGTTACAGGACCAAGTGGTTTGATGCCTATAGAGAAACGGGTTAGTGCTGCTAGGCTACAACTCTCTATGGCTACAAACATCTGTGTCAAAACTTTAGGTAAATATCTACAAAAACAAATGTGGGGGTTTGAGGGCAGCCCCTCTAAGCAGCCACTGACTCTTGCTTGTCAGTGACCATGACCAAAGCTGGTGGTTTGGTCCATTCCTCCTGCAAGTCCTCAGCTCCCTAGGAGTAGGCCGGGTCTTGCCCAATGAAGTTTTTTAAACCTGAGGATAGAGACACCCCCTTGTGCCAAGACACCACTCGCACCTCTGGGCACATTCACTCCCAGCAACACAATTAAAGCTGAGCTTTAAACATGTTTTTGAGCATTATTGAACCAGGTTTTAATGATGGACTTGTTGAGTTATTCTAAATGAGCAACTGCTCCGTGGGGCACAGCAATGCCAGGGTGGCTTCCAGGTCAGATTTGGACACTCTAGTGTAGTAATGAAGGAAATGTACGCTTCTCCTGCCTGTCCTTCATCCTCAGCTGGGAACAGGCGGAAAGCGTCAGTGACAGGTCTCACACTGCTCCAGCCCCACAGCAAGGCGCTCGGGAAGCATCTGGTTATGCCAGTGCCTTGTCTAAGGCACCTGGGCAACAGCAGGTGTGTTCCACTCATTAACCGGCTGTGGAAGCAACAGGGACCAGGAATGTGCAATTAATAACTAGGGTCACCAGCTCTGCACACAGTAAATTAAGACAGAAAGAGGCAGTATGTCGAGTTCATTTGTCTGAGAGCTCCAGCACAAACAAGAACTACAGCAGTCACATTTCAGTGACTCTGCTCTCTGCTCTTAATTACATGTGGGCACACCAGTTGAGTTACACTTGCCAGGGAGGGCAGCACACCATGAGGACACTGTATGTACTGTAGCTTCGAGACAAAATGTGTTGCCTCAGGGAAAAATGTTGGGATCTGGGGCCTTGCCGGTAACAGAAGCTAACAGCAAGTATGCATTTAGCTACCAGGCCTTCAATGGCAAGGAAATTTTAAGCTAAAGGTAATCATGTTGGCTCATGCTAATTCTTGTGCTACACAAGGACATCTCCAGGCAGTGTGTGTGCATCATTCAGGAATGTTATAATATCCTAATTTTATATGCTATTAGCATTTTAAAGAACATACAATTCTTCATTTAATTCTTCTTTACTAGTATCATCCTAGATACTGATTCAGCCTTGTAACTCACTGGGAAATGTCGGAAAGCCCTCATGCTACAGCGCCCGGTATTACTCACACTACACGCCACATAGGAGTTGCTATGCGTTTGCCTAACTGATGATCATAGAATTGTTTAAGTTGGAAGAGATCTTTAAGATCATTGAGTCCAACCATTCACCCAGCACTGCCAAGTCCACCACTAAACCATGTTACTAAGTGCCACATCTACACATCTTCTAAATGCCTCCTGGGATAATGATTCCACAGCTCCTCTGGGAAGCTTGTTCCAATGCTTGACAACCCTTGTGGGGAAGAAAATTTTCCTAATATCCAATGTAAACTTGTATCCAGTGGTGCAACTTGAGGCCATTTCCTCTTGTTCTATCACTTGTTACTTAGGAGAAGAGACTGACACATACCTCGCTTCAACAAGTGATGATAAATGACTAAACACAGAAACTCTATTCTAAATAGTCTTGTTTGATCACCTTGTGTTCACATTACTCATATAATGGGTTGTGTTGAAATGCAGGAGAATTACTCATGTAAGTCAAAGATGTTTTGTCCCAGTGAATAATAAGAATAAGCAGCCAAATGTAATAAAAGCAGCAGGAGCTGCTATTTACTTCCTCGGAAGTGCATTGAATCTACCTCACATCTCTGCTAAGGAACCTAGTGACACAGGCTACAACCAGCCCACAGCTCTAGGCTCCCTTTTTCATATGCAAAAAACCCCCATTGATTTGCATATACTACTATTGCTTCTTCTGGAGCCTTTAGTAGGCTCAGGATTGAAGAATGTGTCATTCCAGCTTCTTCTGAGGAAAGTAGTTCTTTGAGAACCTCTCCTGCATTAATCAGGTGATAGCCAAAATCATGGAAATGGGACAGCGAGGCATAATCAACTACATTTGTATATCCACTGATGGCACATGATAACTAATTAATGAGACCATGTGCACGCACAGAAGAGAAATGCATTTAAAGCTCGGCAAGCGCTGAACTGTGTTTGTAAGCCTGAGGTGTTTACAATGTAAAAGACTAGTTCAGACTCCTACTAAATTGTTACAGAAAGGCGGAAAGATTGCTGGTAAGTGAGATACAGCATTGGGAGGGAAAAAGAAACCCAGTTTCTTAGTGGGGAAGAAAGGAATCTCTATAAAAACAGCCATCTTCAAAACAAAAGTACAAGTGTAAAAATAGTGAATTTTCAGATCCTGTATTTGATAAGCAGGTAATTTTTTTGCTCTGGTTAGGATGATGAAGCCAGTGTCAAATTGGTACTTTACTGAAAGACTTAATTTGTGTTTTTGCCACTCAAACGCAAAATGCTACCCAGAAATTAAATAAATTGTCATAATGACACATCAGCCAGACTCTCGCAACAGTAAAAATCCATTTTGTTTATATAAATAACCCATTCCGTGAATTATGTCGATTGAAAAAAGCTCTTATGGCTGGCCTGGAGTGAAGCATGACAACTTTCATTCTGTGGTGTAAAAGGATGGATCCACAGAGGTAAAAAAAAAAAAAGCACAACTGAGTAATTACAGACATTTCCTCGTGCATGCTGTTAAAGCAAAGTTCTTTAATTAGTAATATTCTAGAAGAGACTGTCTGATAATCCAGGTCTAAACATTTTGGTGATACAGAGGTAGCCCTTGTCCACTCTGATTGTGAGATTTGCTGCAGAAAGTGCATATCTCAAAGACTGATGAAAGTATAATCCACTACCCCAAAATAAAGCCCAACATTGCAAACACAAGGCTGCAACCACCCCACTGATGCCAACAGCAATCACACTGCCAGAACAATATACACCTCGTACTGCAAACAGGAAACTCACTAAGATTTGGAGGAGATACCGTACTATCAGGGAGATGCTTTTTCCTCTTGTGACAGCTCAGAGGCTAGAGCTGCTACTATCAAACCCAGAGGCAATGCTGCAGAATCAAGCGCCAGCATATGATACTAATCTTGGCTCCTGGGCACTCAGCTCATGATGTTTTAAACGCCTGAATTTCAGAGGTCAGCACATCAGTCCTTGAAACAGTCACCCACACCCGTGAGCCCAAATTTCCTTTAGGAGTTTCATGCGTTCAACATTGCCATGGCTTGTGTCTGCAAAAGGATGGGGGATGCCTTATCTGATAGCCATAGGCATTGGTATCAATAGCTGCACTTCAAATGCAAAATCATGCAGCTGCCACAAATGTGCATTTGAAGGTGCATAGAGCCATAAGGGTCCTTCTGAACATGACCATTGGCAGGTACAAGAGCAGTATTGTTTCCAGCAAAGAACAGCTAGGGGAGAATTAACAGTTTTTTGCATGGCTTTTCTTCCACTTCCTTAAAAAAACCAGCTGGATTAACCACTCACACACTTCTGTAAGGTAGCTACATTCTCCATTTTACTGATGGAGGAAAAAATTTAGTAAGGTCATGCGGTTTCATCACTCTCTTAGAGGGAATCTGTCAGAGCAGTTCCAAGAAGCTCCTGGTTGCCCATCTCCTGCTCAGCTCACCCGTCTATTGATTTGTCATTTCCCTGCATTAGCAGTATCGTTACGTTTTTTAAGGCTTTTACTTTGCCGTCTCAAGACAACAATGACAAACTAGACCTTTTGGAAAATGTGCAAATTGATTATACCTCTTCCTTTGTAATTCTTTTCTTTTTTTTTTTCTTTCCCTTCTGCTGATTAACTAGCTTTTTTGCAAACACGGAGCACTTCATGCATATTGCATTACTTACAGCTTGGCACTTACAGACGCATCTGTTATAAGTTCCCTGCACTCAACCCTACACCACTCTTCACCATGAGGAATCACTGCTACCCATACAAAAAGGACAGAAAACAAGTGTCAGGCATAGGTCTGCCTTCTGCAGGCACAAAGGAGAAGGACAGCAGAAAAACTGGTGTCTTGGGGGGTGAACTTACTGTCTAAGCAGAGGGGATGTGCCTGCTGGAATGCCCATGAGCATCTCGGAAAGGGCGAATGGTGCATTTGGTTTCCTTGCCTTGCAGGCTATAAATGAGAGCTATAGGTGCTCCTAATGCATTCAGCCTCTGGAAAGGAGGAAAACACTGATCCTTGCAGCCCCATAGCTCTTTCTCATTAGCCGGATGCTCCAGAGGATCCCAAGGGATTCTGACAGCCTGGACCAACTGCTGGTGAGGTTGGCATGTAATTAACCCTGTCAAAGTTTAGAACAACACAATGTCAAGGCATCTGCTGACCTTCACTACAGCTAGCTTCAATTTTAGCTCTGAATGTGTTACTTCAGCTCCCACCTATACCTCACCCAGGCAGGAAGAGGAGCACTCAGCCACCTAACCCTCCTAATTGCTCACCTTCACAGACATGCTGCCCAAAGATCAATACTCATACACTGAACTAGCTATTTAGCTTAGGAAATGGGACCCACCAGCTGCAGGATAAACAGAATCATAGAATCAACTAGGTTGGAAAAGACCTTTAAGATAATCAAGTCCAACTGTTCCCCAGGACTGCCAAGTCTTCCACTAAGGAGCTTTGACATCTCTCCCATCCTTCCCTCTGCCTTTTCCCCGATTATTCAGACAGGGCAGTCTCTGAAGGCTGGAGAGGGACAAAAAGGGTACTATCTATGTACACGCTACTTTTTTTATTGGATTACATGTCTATGCTCTTTTGACTTACACACTGGAGTACAGAATAGAAAGTTTAAGGACTCCCAGGGGCTGTCTCTGGATGCATGGCACCCTTGCCTTATGTCTTTGGTTGAATTAATTATTTCCTCTTTTAACTTGCTTATTTGTCAAAAAAGCCATCTTATAGCAGGACTAATATTGGTAAAGCATTTAATGCGACACAGGTGGAAGTAACAAAGAAAAGTGCAGTTCAACCCCTCCATTTCCATTTCGCTATGAAGACAAGCAAAAATAAGAATTTCTGAACCTATTTTTTGACTTGGTGCAACATAGAAAGTTGGTCTTAAACCTGAAACATATCACTACTTTAATTTAGCAAGAATTTTAGTTTAAATTAATGACAGCTCCATTTGCTCAAGCAAAGGTAAAAATGGAAAGATTAAAAATAAAAAGAGCCCAAAATTAACAGCAAAGTCTCAAGGCCAAATTGCTGAAGATGAACCCACGTGAGCAATGCCTGGACTGGCAGGGACCAGCCCTTGCTCTCAGCTCTGTGCCTGGCTTTTAAATCCCTCTAAGGAGAACTGATGATGGAGATAGAGCCAGTTTTGACAGTGCCAGCCCAGCTGGGGATCAACACTGTAAAACCGAGCACATAAAACTCCAAATCAAATCTCAATCTTAATGAAAACCTGAAGATGACGACCAGCCCCGGCACAAGGCATTCCTCTGGTCGGCTGCCTGCCTCCCACCGCATCGCACCGCTGACGTCATTCCTCTCCCTGCTATAGGAGCTGTAATGAGATTCAGTATCTTGTGTCTCTTCATGTAAGTCCGCCTCACCGTCACCGAGCTAGTAATTAGAGAAGAAAGGGGAGCGGGAGCAGGACAGTCAGGCTAGCATGCTCCTTCCTTTTTCTCTTGTCCTTCACCTGGGATTGCAGTGGGTTTGCTGCCAGGAGCTGCCTCTTGCATAATCTTGAGCCATCTCTCACACCCCCTTCAGCCTCTGGGGCTCTCAGGGGCAATGCTGTATCCCAACTCGGCATGCAGCCCCTACACAGGGCGGGGAGGAGAGTCTGAGGGCTGTTGCCCCTGCGCTGCAAACATCTGTATTACTATTTCTGAGGTCCACAGCAGGCGCTGCCTCAGGGTTTGACAGGAACCTGCTCTAATCCCACATTTATGGGGCGCATCTTCTCTGGGCAAGGAGGAAAGGGCTTTCGATAACACCCCCTGCAGCAAACTGAGCGCTGCTGTCCTGGACACTGGGGCCAGGACCATGCCAACCCAGCTGCTGCTGGGGCATCAGCAAATTCTTCTCTACAGTAATTACTTCTGTGAGCCACAAAAACCAGAGCATATATAACCTTTTCATCTTAATGAGTGCCCTTTCCTGACTTTCCATCAATATACCAACAGGAGCTCTCTTTTTTCATTCATTACTGTCAATGTTCTGTTTCTTGTTGCATCCCCAGCAATTTTAGTAGAGGTTTTTGCTTAAGGATACTGCTATGCACTCCTGGACAGGGGGTAGTCATTAACAGAAAAATCAAATTAGCCATCCCAAAGCACAGACGAGGCATGGGGAAGCTCATCTGGGGAAGCTGGAGCTGTGGAGGTTGATGAGGATTGGCCAGTGCTGGGGGGCACTCGTGTTGCACACCAGCATGCAGCAGCCAGCAGAAATGAGTTTTACATAGGAATAATTTGTCACCAACCCAGACACTAAGGAATATTCATGCCTCTAAATACCTAGGCCTCTCCTTCTGACTTGATTGCTGTTTTAGTTAATTTACCCTAATGAAGACGAGTGTTTCGGTACAAACAGCGGTTGCTAACAAGCACGTGGTGGCAGTAGGAAGCGCCAGCCGGCGAGGCGGCAGCCAGGGGAAGCCGACCCAGGCTGCCTGATGATGGAGGGCTGCACAGCTCCACAATCTGGCTGCAGCTCCCTGAGTGGGGCTCGTCCTCTCCAAGCCACAGCTCCCTTCATTTTCCCAGATTTATCATGCCGAGAGTAAACAAATAGCCACAATTAAAAACTCCTTCCTTCTGGCTATGTGCTTCTGCCAAGGCAGGGTTAGTGGAGCAGAGCAGAAGCTAGCTGTCTCTGCCTCATATAAAGGTTGCCATCCATGAGATATTTTTTTATGGTTTCAAATGGAGGGAAAGGATGTTTTCCAAGCTACAGAGCAGCAACATGCTAATCTCACTTAAACATCTGGAATAGTTTTGAATGATCGCTTTAATTTAATACAGCAGCAATTATAGAGTTATTTTATTTTGGTTTAGAGGCTTTTTTTTTAACCCTTGTTGACTTAGGAGGGGCCGTATGAACTACAGGGCTGTGCTGGGCTGCCATGCAGAAGCACCCCTGGTCTCAGCCCAACCCCAGGCAGCTGGAACAGCTCAGCAGCCTAAATCTGGGCACATCAGAGACACACCAGCCAGTTCCTGCTTTAAATTTAAACCATTTAAAGTATCTAATTTTAAAAATTCAAATCTAAAAAAATACTTTAGCAATATAAAATTATTCCTAGACAAGGCTGCCAGGTCTTCCCTTTAGGTTCTTCACAAACCTTTCCCTGCCACCCTTCCCAAACCCTTCATTGGCTACCACAGACACCACAGACAAGATGATGAAAAATTGCTGTTTTCAAACCACATCTGTCCCAACCTCCTTAAAACACAGGGCAGGTATTGCCATGCCAAAGCACAAAGTTAGTGATGGGACCAAGGACCAGCCCGCAGCCTTAGCAGCTCCATTCCTGTCTCTTCTGGCAGCCTAGCAGCCCCTCTGTGACAAGCATGGCCTTCACAAAAGCATCCAGATATGGTATAAAGACATCAAGAGAAACAAATCATCTCTTCCCAGTGTCCATTTCTTTCCATAGTTAATCACCCAAGTTTTGTTTGTCCATCCTCAACATCCAGCCACAGATTCCCAGTATACTTTTCCTTATAAGAGTTGAGAGCTGACTTTTCAGTATCTATGATTTTCACCTTACAACAGGTTTTTGGCATGAGTAAACCAGGACGGGTTCACTTGAGAAAGATATTTTCTTACAGTACAAGAAAATATCTTTTTCACAGGGATAAGAATATCAGAGTTGTAACAGTTCAAAAAACAGTTCGAAAACTTCTGTCCTGCTTTTAGGCTAGTTTGTCAATTTGGCACAACCCTAAGCATAGCAATCTGAGTCCCGCAAATTCAACTAGAAGCATCCAAAAACTCCAAGGAAAATAATTAAATAAAGAATGGGAAGTGGCTGGGTAAAGTGCAGCAAGACTTCTTTGCCAGCCCGTGTTTCAGTGATACTGTGTTTTGGATAAAAGGAGGATGAATTCTACTTGGTGATCACTTTGTTTAGAGGGGTTATTTTCCCTGTGGCTGAAACACAGGGCTGGCAAAGGAGAGCTACCAGCACATGGGCACACTGCCCTGAGGACTGCTCTGCTAGATCCCAGCTTGTTGTGGCTCAGCCGCCCCTTCCAAAACAAACCTTTGTCTAAATCAGAAAGTAAAATCTAGCCTGAGATCCAGCTACAAACCAGACAATTCCTTGAGCAATCCAAAGCCAAACCCATTTTTTATTCTCAACCCAAAAATGCACATTTTCTAAAGAGCAGTAACTATTTTATCTTATTATTATTCTTAGCCGGGACATCCAGCCTTTCAGCCCGTGGTTGCCCAAGGTAAAAAAATCAGCACAATTTGAACTGTGATCAACCAAAACATGAAGTAAGAGCTGTGTTTTATTTAATAAAGTCCAGCAAACAAGGCTGGCTGGTAGACACTATGTGATTGGATGTAAAGATGGAAAATAATTGTTTTGCTTTCAAGGCAATAAAAAAAAATCCATATTAACAAGAAACTGCCAGGTTAAAATTCATATTTAATGAACTTTTTCCTGTTCTGTTACATTAGCATGCAGAGACCGTCAATTCTTGTTACTTCACTCAAAGTCAAGAAGTCATCATGTGTCACTAGGAAGTCATTGCTGTTGGTATTAGGATGTCTCCTAAGAACTACACAGTTTGCTAAAGAATAGCACAAAGAGCTGGGGAATGGCAGTTGCTGAAAACATGACTTAAGATGAAAAAGCACAGAGAAAGAGAAAAACAAGAGGAACCCTAGAGCAGATGGGTTCAAGCAGGATCATTTAGAAGTATTTAAAAACAGCTGCAGCCAACCATGCTCTTGGCCAGTCACTCTCCTGTGGACAGTAGAGCCAGGGCTGCTTCTGCCGAGCTTCTCTTCCAGGTTGTCTTAGCAACACTAAGCCAGACCACAAAGCATGGTGCAGGTACACCAGAAAATTGTATCTCCAAAGAAATAGATAAATAATAATTTTTAAAAAGTATTCCTGAACCAGTATTCAATAACTACAAAAACTAAGTGATAAATTGAATGATGAAACCACACCAAGGACTCTTTTTAACCACATGATTCATTAGGACCTGAACAAGCAGCACCCTTTAAAACTTCCCCTTTCGGGTTAACCAGGATAACGGCAGCATACAGAAAAAAACCAGTATTGCCAGAGAGCTGTAGGAGCAACTTCTATAGCACCAAAAAATAATCACATGTCCCTGTAAGTGCCAGTTTGCAGTGATCAGCCCCCATATCCAGCCACAGCCTGGCCCAGGCAGGCAGCAGGCTCAACACACTGGTTACAGGAGCAGAGGTAAAGCCTCAGACTCTTCTTTTGGAATGGATGGAGCACAGTGATGTCCCACAGTGTGGAATGTGGTGATGGTGGGCTGACACATAGTGCCAGCAGGAACATCCCTGCTGCTGGAATATGCTGTGGCACTGCCAAGCTTGGAGTCAGGCTTGCTCCCCACTGGGACCCAATGTGCCACAGTGGCCACCAGCATAGTCATTACTGCTTCTGGTAGAAATTAAGCCATGTAATGGACACTTGGAGGGTATCAGGTCCCTGCTGCATATGGGGCTGTATTAGTAACTAGGACTAAAACCACACAAACAAAAAGTGGGACAGAGCATCTCTGTTGTATCAAACATTTGGGATGAAGAAAGGTGATTTCTTCAGAGAAGCAGCACTGCTGACAGCAAAGCTCCCCTCAGCCCCCAGGGCTCTCCCAGCACCAAAGCCCAGCCAGAAACCAGCTCAGGAGGCCCTTTTGGTTCCTTCATGTGGAGCACATCCCTCTTCCTTTACTATTTCAGTTAACAACTCTGTTCCTCCCTTGCAGCCAGGCCGCCCTTGCAGGAGGGAGATGCAACTGCAGCCCTGAGCAGGTGCTGCCAGAACCATCTGTGATCCACCTCCACGAGCCCAGCACCAGCCATGAGTGGCTTCTTCTCACGCCTGGACCCGCGGCGGGTGCCATGGGGGGCAGCAGGACATGCCCTGCGCACCCGTGTCCTGCGCACTAAGCCAGTGGAGTCGATGCTGGAGGGCACGGGGACCACTGCCACCCAGGGTGCCAGGCTGGCCAAGGTGCTCACCACCCTCGACCTCATCTCCCTCGGCGTCGGGAGCTGTGTGGGCACAGGCATGTACGTGGTGTCAGGCCTGGTAGCCAAGGAGATGGCGGGACCTGGGGTCATCGTTTCCTTCATCATCGCTGCCGTCGCCTCCATCTTGTCAGGTGAGTCGTATGTGTGCCTTTTGAGTACACGTCATTACGTGCATCCCCTGGCTCCGTTCATGGGTGGACACCTGAGAGGACCCAAGCTCAGCAGCACAAGCTACAAGGAGGTAGCTACTTCTTCATGGACTAAAAACCCTTTTCACACTGGGCTTTCCCACCTCAGGGGCACTGTCTCTCACTGTCCAAATACCAGACCAAAACTAATACCCTGGAAGCCAGCAGCCTAAGTGTAATTACCGTGATGAGCTGCTGATGGCTTCCCTAGGGATTGGAGCCTGTGGTCAATATATTTTGAAAGAGTTGAAAGTTTTGCAGTGTGTGTCCAAGGCAGAGAGTGTGGCCAAACCACGGCATTGGAACAGGAGTGCAACATGGCTTGTGGGAAACCCTGGTTCAACAGGAAGGCTGTTATGGCTTGGGTATCACTGGGGCCAGCTTCATTTGCTATCAACATTGCTAACAGTTAAAAAATTCCCCTATCGGTTTTGGAGTTGATTTTATTGGCTTCTATATACAGAGGATCACTGTCTGAATTTCCAAACAAAAAACCCAACAAACAACTGCAAAAAGAGAGGAATTATGTATTTTAGTGAAAAGCCAGTGAATTCCATCTCCTCCTTAGGAACCCAGCTGAGCATATGGCTTGAGCTGCAGTTTCCACATGAAGCCAATACTGCTGGCATTTGTCCTTTCCAGATCAGTGCTAACACGATGATGTGATGTCCCTGCTCTCCCTGCTCAGAGGACTTTGCATGCTGTGTCAGTCTGGTATTCAGCTTCTATCTGCTGGTTGGATAAGGAAACCTGAGTAAATGGCAAAGGGCTTTGATAGAAGACAGGAACAGCAAACACAAAGTGACCCAACTCCGCTTTTCAAGTCTTTGGATTTTTGTAGGGAGGGATGGAAGCACATCATGCTCTTTCCCTGGAGGTTGTAGTGCTGCTCAAATGGAAATCCTACCAAAGTGCATGCGAGTTTGAACCACCTGCACCCCAGAGACACAACCCTGGCACAGCATATGGATGAGAGTCACCCTCTCTCCAAAGCTGTGCCAGGGGAACCAAACAAGTGATGCTGGCTAGGGACCACCACACAGACTCACAGATCCTCACTCACTGGCTGGATCACAGTGAAAAGGAGCTCAGACACATATACCACTGGTTTATCCTAGAACAAAAGCTGAGAACTCACTGAGTGCAGTGAGATCCCTTACTTGAAATCTCAACACAACAGATGAACCAAAATGCCCATTTTTTAACCAAGACAGTAGATAGCATCAGTGTCTTTATGTTTTACCACTGCCTGCTTTCTCTCCTCTACGAGGGTTTTGCTGGCTGTGATGCAAACCGAGAGCAAACGGAGCTTGGGTGGGTCTCCTCAAACAAAAACACACTGTAGTCCAAAAAGGGGCTTTTTCACCCGAGATGTGAACCCTGCCCCACAGCAGGGAGCTCCTCCTGCCTTTGCCTACAGGAGCCTGCGCCACTTCCTGCTCAGCTTTCATCTCCCCTTGCTTTTGTATCCCTGGGAAAGTGTTTTGCAAAAGATGCAGTGTTTTGATAGTCTCCTTGGCTGCTTCCTCACTTCATCCTTGACGCTGCTGTTGCTTATAACAGCAACATATTTTTGGCAAGTGAAACTAAGCAAGAGTCTGGGAGCTGAACAGGCTATTGGGCTCACTGGGGACATGATTTCAGCTCTCACATCGTGGTCCCTCCTGGTGTGCCCGGCACTGAGCTTGGGCAGGTGCACACAGATTTTGAGGAGCCTCTTACATGGGAACACTAGATCACCTTCTCTGCCTTGGTGCACCACAGATCACCAAGTCAGATCCCACTCCCTTTTCAGTTAGCCTAGAAGGGTTTTGGCTAAAAAAAAAATACCCCTTCAAGAAAGCCATTTGGCTCCCTTGGGACAGCCACAGTGAAGCCCCGCCAGGCAGGTCCTGCCAGTAAGAAATCCCTATGCACTGTTTAGCCCAGATAGGGAGTTTTCTGACTTCATCTACCAGACAAACTGCAGTTATGCCTTCCCCTAGGTTTAAACAGCATGTGCTTCATCAGGGTACTTGCAAGCAGACTATAATTGATTAAACTGATAAATTAAATCAATCTCTTTTATTCTCTCACTGGAAAGCCTTTTATTCAGCTGTCAAACAGAAATGCTTGCCTAACTTCCCCTCACAAAGCCTCCAGCACAGGGAACACCGCAGGTTCCCTCCATAAGCTGTGACCACTGGGATTCCCCACTGTCAACCCTGCGTCTAACCAAAACCCCTTGTTGGCAAAAATGCGCAGTTTGCGTCCTACCCAACCCCACTGCCATCTCCACAGCCTTTGTCACCAGCCATTGCTTGTCTCTTTGGTGATTTCCTTTCCTAAAGTAACACAACCTCATAGAACACACACTGCAAACCACTTATTGTGAGCTCAGGCAAGGGTCAGGTCCTCCCCTGTGATGGGTACACGTGGAGGTAGCTTTTCCTGCCACACAACTCCACAAGCTTTTGTGTCAGACTGTGCAAGGAAAGAAGAGGCTCTCCCATGAGAATTGCTCTGCAACCCCAGCAACCCTTGATGGGGATTTCAATCACAAAGCTACAGTTTTGGAGCATACTGTCATGCTTTTACCTGGTACACATGTGAGAGCAGGCTCAGCAACAGCCTGAGTGCACAACAGAGCAGGGGAGAGCTGAGCATGTGTCTCAGGTGCTGCAGGATGAAGGCTGGGATGAGGTGCTCCAGCTGATGCTGATCATGAGCTGCTTGGGTGCTGCTGGACAGCTGAGAGTCCTTTTTCTAAGGAAGCTTTCTTTACAGAGCTGCCTTTTATATATCTGTACACAGTGATCATGAAACACAATGGACAGGCTTGCTGAAAATAGAGGTTTGCTGTATATCTGCCTTGATAAATTGTCTGCTTTTGGTTAAAGAAGGATGGTCCCTCTAGATTTCTCGTGTGGTAGCATGGATTAATTGGTGTTACCTCCAGTGCTGCTGAAAGGTCCCTCACTGAAGGCTTGTTCTACATGAAATATCACTCCCATTGTGCCCGTACCCTGTGGGATGTCCCACTGTCCATCTGGCCTTGTGCCAGTTGGCAGTGGGAGGGTCAGCATCCACACCACAACCGCCACTAGCCCAGCATATCAAAAGCAAGCCAGCAACCAAGAGGGTGAATGGAGCTGCAGTGTTTGCACCAGTTTCTGATGCATGCCAGTGTCAGCTGGGTTGTGCTGCCCAGCAGCTGTTCCAGTACTGGGATTTGGGGTTTGAAGCCAGCAGGGACTTCATGGATCCGTCTCCTGCCCCACTGGGGCACTGCTCACCGACAAAAGTCGCCACTGAGCAGGTCAGGATGTACAGTGTGACCCCAAGCCACTGCTAACACAGAAACATCTAACCTGTATACTGGCACTTTATGCAAAGCTGCTGACTGCCTCACCTCGTACCGTAAAACAAGATAAACCAGATAATGGAGAGCTCAATTAAATCTGAAAAATTGGGTTTTGTAGATGAGATCTTGGAAGGAACAATATCATGGACCAAACCACTCAGCTGTGTTTATGTCTTGCTGAATAATGGCAATAATTTTGTAATTATATCAGCATTATGACCATCACACCAGTGACACAGTGTAGCTGATAGTCAAAGAAAAGAAATATAGAAAGACTGCTCTACTAAACAACCACTGTGTTGGTTTGTTTTCTGCAAAAACTTGCAAACACACTTGACTGGGGAGGGAAAGGAAATCTGTCTTCAAATTCAAAGAGAGAGGTCCCAGCTTCCCCTTCAGAGCTGGAGCCAGGCACTGGCAGAACTGCATCTCTCTGTGTAGCAGGGGATGAAGTGCTGAATAGCAGGGGCATACAAGGAGTAACTAACAGTTTTACTATGCAGTTGTAGTGTAATAATAATAATAATACGCGAGTGATGTAGTAGAGATTAGTGAGATAAGATTGGCACCCTAATACATTATGATATTTTCTTCCTTTTTAAGCAGAGAGGGACATGCTGTGAACCCTGTTTCTGATGAAGGACCTGCAGCACCACAATGTAAATTGATTTGATCAGTGCCACCCAATACAGCCACCGGCAGTAAGGGTGGATGACAGATCTTGCATCACATGTCCCTTGGACTGGATACTGCATGACATGATAGAAAGTAGTTTATTTTCTTAATATATGCTGATATTTAATGCAGATAGCCACAACATGTTGATGTACCCAGTGCACAGTGAAAGATTGCTGTTCTATTTTGGGATCCAAGTAAAGTAACTGAAAACTCAAACATTTTATATATATTAATGTCTTTGCTTTGCCATGATCATCTGTGTCAATAACAATCATCTTTAATCCTTATCTTGTCATTGGCTAGAAGTAGGGTTGCCTCCAAGAAATATTACATTATTTTTAAGGCCATCAAAGAGAGAAACTAGACACTTGTCCCTGTCAGAGCATCTGTTTCGTAAATCGTTCAGGCCTGTAGTTATCTGTGAATGTCTTACCTTTGCCGAGTGCATGCATTTTTCATCAGCTTTAAATAATGACCATCTGTAAGGCTGGATGATGGGGATGTCTTGCTGCTCCTGTAGTTGGGCCTGCTTTACAGAAATCAGGCTTTGAAGACCCCCATTGCAAAGCACTGCCAGCATCGTGCATGCAAGTTAAACAGTGAATGAAATGTAAAAATCCCCCAAAACCGAGAAACACCACCAAATTCAGCTTAAGGATTCAATAATTCTGTGTTTGTACTGTGTAAAAACTGCACTAGCAGTGACAGCAGCAACCTCTTAACATTTTTCTAAATTATTCATTCCTTTCTCTATACTGAACTGATTGCAAATTTGAAGCAATTATTATCTTCTAAATAGAGAATAGTAATTGATAAAGAACTCAATAATTACTACATGTTCACGCAATGATAGTAACAGCCCTAACCCATTATCCCCTGCAAGCTGACCTTACCCCAAAGGGTAAGGGCTTAATCAGTGTTAAGCAAGCAGAACACAGTGTGCCCTTCCAGCACTTGTTCTGACTAATATTTGGGGAATTCATGACTAAGTCCATCCATTCCTTTTAAATAAAATCTAATGGTCGTTTTAAGACATCAATGTGTCAGGGTCAGGTTTTTATTGAAAAGTATCCTGACATAGTAAGCATACAAGGAGTCTGGAAAGTGTTGAAGTCCACTGAAATCATCTCCTGAAGAGTTCCTATTAAATACTTCTTTTTGCTTCTCTTCTTCTACAAAGTCAGTTTTGCAACTGTTCTTCAGAATAAGACTTACATGTAACATTTTTAAGTGTCAAAATAACTTATCTACTCTGTGTAAGGTGGCTTTAAACTCCTCTTGCATGGGTACAAATTAGAGCAAGGATGAGCAGGACAGTTCTCATGCTTGGATCTTCACAGCAGTAACCCAAGACAGGTATTAGGAGATTGCACAGACAGGAGAGGTATAGGCTTGCCTGAGCCCTCCTGTAGCATCTTGCTCTAGGATAAGGCTGGGCAAAATTGGTCCAGGATCCCACACAATGACTAGAACCACCCCTGACCCCTCCTAGTGCCCTACAGTACTTCAAAGAAACATAAACACTGTCTTATGACAGGTCTCACTGTAACCACTTTTCCCTGGCAAGCCCCAGGCCTATGATGGTTTCTGCAGCCAAAAGCACTGGGAGCTTACCAGAACATGGATACCACAATAAAACATTTTATAAAATCCTAGGAAAACCAGCAAAAATCATATTATGGTGTCACAGTTGGGTGAGGAAGAAGAGGTACCTATCATCATCAAAGCTACTTCAGGGAAACAGGGCTCCAAGGACCATGCCACCCATGGTGCTCAGTTCTGTTCCCAGCTTTGGTTTTGTGTCTGGGGGGGGGCTGCAGTTGGCCGTGCCAAAGGTCCCACATCAGAGGCACACACCTGTGACATGGCTTTTCTGCAACAGGCTGTAAAGGTTTGGATAGTTTGAACTGTGCAGCCTTAAAAAAAGAACAAAAAAAGAAAAAAAATCACAGGTTTATTTTAATGAAAAACAGGCTGGATTTTAAGCCAAATGACTGGGGATGGAGGGTCATCATAGCCCCCTGTGATGTCTCTGTGCTCCTGATGCTGGCTACAGCCCTGCGCACCTCCATGCAGGTGGGACCAAGGCAGTTTCGCTTTCTCCTTTTCCAAGCACATTTCCCTTACGTTGTACCATGTTTTCCCAACCAGGCGTTTGCTACGCTGAGTTTGGCGTGCGGGTCCCCAAGACCACAGGCTCTGCCTACACCTACAGCTATGTGACAGTGGGGGAGTTTGTGGCATTCTTCATTGGCTGGAACCTCATTCTGGAGTACCTGATCGGCACGGCTGCAGGCGCCAGTGCCCTCAGCAGCATGTTCGACTCACTGGCCAACCACACCATCAGCCGCTGGATGATCAACAGCGTCGGGACGTTGAACGGACTAGGTGCGTCACGCCGTGCATAGGCTCCCAATCACTCAAAAAGTAATTGGAATCTCGTCAGAAGTCAGACATGGATAGTAGGCTTCATTCATTATTTACTATCTGTCTGCCTCTGATACTTTGCCTTTGCAGCCTGGTTCATAGACAGGATTCTGGGGGATGGGGTACACTATACTTTGAGCCCTTTCGGGATGAGCTGGCATTTAGCAGAATAAGCACCCAGAAAAATCAGTCAGATGCCAGAGGCTAATGACAGTACAGGAGCACTTCACCCAGTGCGAGCACTCTGGTCCTGCTAAGGCACACGCTTGTACTCTCTTGGTAGAGAGTACAAGCTGGTGTTTACAGTACAGCTGTATAGAAACCCCCTGGGTTGTGATGGTCCTGTATGAAGAGCAGTTCCAGTCCATGGTTCCCACCAGTAAGTGAAACAGCTAGCTGTCCTGTACCTGTGTCGTGAAAACTTGGTGTTTGATTGATTTTTAATTAGTACTGAGCAGACACGTTATACAAAATGGGATCTGATTGTTTCTTCTCTGCCTTTGCAAAACTCCTAACAGTGTCTTGAGGCACCAAGATTTGTTACCTTAATAAAACAGCTTTAGTTAGCAGAGGCAGGAGCATCTGGAGCCTGCCTTTGCAATGAGGCCAAGGGGTTCTGCAAAGCCTCAGGATCTGAAAAGTGTTTAAAAAAGCCCCTGCAGAGTTTCTGAAGGTGCTGTCTGCAGCTATGGATGGACAGTTACACACCTCTTTTCTATTACTTAGGGAAAGGAGAGGAGTCGTATCCTGACCTTCTTGCTCTGGTCATTGCTGTCATTGTCACCATCATTGTGGCCATAGGGGTGAAGAACTCAGTGGGGCTGAACAACGTGCTCAACGTCATTAACCTGGCAGTCTGGATCTTTATCATGATTGCTGGTCTTTTCTATATTAAAAGTGACAACTGGGCTGAAGGGCAATTCCTGCCATTTGGATGGCCAGGGGTAAGTTCTGGGCACACGAAGGGACTCACAGCACCTCAGCAGAGCCACAATTTGTGGCGGTGTATACCACTCAGCTTTCCTCATGGTATACATACCCTACTGCCACTGCAGTCCCCAAATCTCAACCCTGCTAAACCCACCAGTGTGTTAGCCAGGGACCTCCAACTTCCAGCACTGCAGGCTTGGATCCAGGCCTCCTCCCTCCACCAGACCCAAGGAGTTTGGCAATGCTTTACCTATGTCTCTTAGAAAAAACCCCAAATTTTCCCAAAACATCCTCCACAAGAACCAAACTCCACATGAAAGTGTACCTCAGGAAATGCCACTAATTGCTTGGCAATGGAGCAAAATTTAGTGGTCATTCAAGACAGAGTGCTCAGGAGGAGCTGGCTCAGCCTCTGCTGAGGGGGATTTACTTGTGTTGGCTGTTTTTCAACAACAATGTTCTCAAGCATTTGTTTTGAGCACTTCATAATGCCACCTGCCAGTACTTATTTTATGGATGTTCCCCTAAAGCTTACTGAGAATTTAGACATATTTGGCTTTTTTAGCCTGCTTGCACTGGTTTTTATCCAAAGATGAACAGAGACTGAAAATATCTCAGCTGGCCTAAACTCAAGATAATTTCTCAGATTTACACTGCTTGACTCTATCAGGGTTTTGTGCAGAAAAGCAAGCAAGAAAGTAAAATAAACCAAGAATCTTGATTATTGAAAGGGTTTCAAGCTGCCATACAGTCCCTGTACCTCCCTTTAGTAAATCAGTACCTCCCTTCCAGAGAACAGTGAGAAGAGCACTGAGGCCCATTCGAGAGTAGAGATTATATTTACCTTTGCATTGTGCTTGGCTTTTTATGCCATACAATAGGAATGAAAAAGAGAAAATGGAAAACAGCTGGTTTGTTCCAATCGAACTCACCAAATATCTCCTAGCAAAACAACCATAGATTTAAATAAATACATACCCAAAACACATCAAAACTAATAGGGTCTTCCCACCATTTTCAGCTGGCTGTTTGTCTATATGTTTGTAAAAGTAAATCCACCAAAGCACAAGCGTGAGATCTCCAGGAACACAGGGGATACTTTAAAAAGGTGATTACAGGTGGTCTGCTGAAAGAGGTGGGTGTTACTGTGTGCTCCATCACTAGACAGCTGAGATGGCAGGAATGTGAAGAACATGTGATACCCAGCTAACTAGCTAGACATATGCAAAGGATCACTCACAGCCGCACAGTCTTTAGCCTGCTCCACCACTGCTTTCCTATCAATGTCCTTGCTACTATTGTATATTTTTAAAAATCATATTAAAAAAATAACCAAACAGTACAAATAATTCCTCATTCAAGTGCTCCAATGTGTGCTCCTAACCTGTCTGCAGCTTCCAAGCAAAAAAGAGGTTGTTTGGGAAATGGAGCACATCTGACTTGCTGCTGTCTTCTGTTTTCTCTGCTAGCAGATCTTGCTGCCACATGAGACATCTTGCTAAGCATGTAAACATGCTCCAAATCCCTAATAATATAAAGGGATTTGAGGTGAAGATTGTGAAAGCAAACCTGAAATTGGTTAATTGTCTCCTCTGTCACTGCCAGGATCTCCCAGCAGATTTGGGCACTGCACGGGCTCAGGTTTGTGATGCGCCACGATGCCCCCAATGACTCAAGCCACATATTGAAATCTTTTCCCTAGACCAGATCACTGTGCTATGGGTGTTCCCAGGGTCAGTCCCCTCATGAGAATGCCCAGCAATATGTGTGCACCCCCTGATCTGCCCCACTCACCCTTTAGGTGCAAGGAGGCAAAGCTGGGCTCCTTCATTTCTGCTCGGTTCCCTCTCCGTGGCTGGGTGCCAGCCTCCCTCCTGGGACTCAGATGCTCGATCTTCCATGCAGGTGCTCAAAGGGGCTGCGACGTGTTTCTATGCCTTCATCGGCTTTGACATCATTGCTACCACGGGAGAAGAAGCGAAGAACCCCAACACCTCCATCCCTTACGCCATCACGGCCTCACTCGTCATGTGCTTGACAGCATATGTGTCAGTAAGTACTAGCTGTACATATGTAAGTGTACATAAATACGTATGTATGCATATATATATTTTAATAAATAATGTAGATAGCATGTCCCTTCTGGGCACCTGCGCAGCTCCGCTCCCCATGAGCCAGGATGCCGGTCTGACCCGTAGACAATGGAACTTGTGGTGGGAACTGAGACATCGGCTGTGTTTCCATGTGACTGTAGTGTCCTGCCGAGGCTCACCTCAGTCACAGCCCACTTTGTCCTCAGGCTCCCTACGCCCTGCTGAGATCGCTCTGCTGGCTGCAGGGAGATGGTGGCAGCCAGCTTTTTCTTCACTCCTCATCCTCACCCACAGCTATTTTTGCTTCTAGAAGTGCAGCAAAACGGGAGCAGCAGCATTACAGCAACCTGTCTGCATGTTTTGGGGAAAAGCAGCACTGCCTCCACTGGAGATATGGGAGAGGGTCCGCGTGAGGGGGAGGATGGGCAGGGATAGCCATGCCAGAGGTATCCAGCTGCTCTGCACCCCTGTAAGTGCATATCTGTACTCAGGGATTTTCCCTGTAAAAAGCAAAATCGAGTCACAAAGGAGAAAAAACACTGTTTTGATAATTTCAAACTCACCCACTGCCTTTCCTGCAGCATGGTGGGCTTCCTTCAGAACCAATGTCTTTGGCTCAAATAGGATCAGAGTGTACCCCCAAGCAATGATGTCTTGGGTTTTCATGTGACCTATGAGAGGTACATGACTTGGGCAGTGCTGTCCCTGCACAGGAACATGGCCAATGCAGGTGTAACTAACCTCTTCCTGTCCCACCAGTCTCCTGCATCACCACAGCAGCAAGGTTCAAGGTGTCACTTTCTTGCAATGGCAGTCTGAAGCCCCACAGTTCCTGGATTAACCACCCAGGAGTGGTAACAGCAAAGTGTTTACAGGCCTTGCCTCCAGCATTTTACATTGCTTCCCCAGAGGACATAAGGATGCAGTCCCAATCAGACTGGGAATTTTTGGCTTTCCACCCTTGAGAAGCAGACCCTGCACACTGCTGCTGACCCCTGTGTTCTGCTCCTCTCGTCTTCTCCAGGTGAGCATCATCCTCACACTGATGGTGCCCTATGATGCCATTGACACAGAGTCCCCGCTAATGGAAATGTTTGTGGCTCACGGCTTCAATGCAGCCAAGTTCATTGTTGCCATTGGGTCTGTGGCTGGTCTGACCGTCAGCTTGCTGGGATCTCTCTTCCCAATGCCGAGAGTCATTTATGCCATGGCTGGTGATGGACTGCTCTTCAGGTCAGTCATGCCCATGCTGGCATTGATTTTTGCCCCCTTGGGACCCCAAGGGGTGGTTTTCTGGGGATGGGGTCTCTCCTGTGCCCTAACAAGCCAGCGCTATCACTGCAGGGAGCAGTGAGCATGCACAGACTCGGTCCCTGCAGAATGGGGCACACACCAAAGCAAAATTGTGGTGTATATGGGGTGGAATTAGGAGTGACCTATGCAAAAGTTTCTCATTTGGTGCTGGTACCTAGAGGCTCAGCTTATACAAGGATGAGCACTCAATTCAAGAGTTACTTGTAAAGGAGAGCAGCTTATATGCATAAAATCTTGGCACTTACTCACAAGTGTCCAAATGCCCATTTCATTGCTGGTTAGACCTAGATGTAACTCCAGATCCAGCCTCAGCAGTATTTCCAGTCTCCAGCTCTCTGGAGCCTAAGCTTCAAAAAGCAACAAGAGCTATAGGGACCACAGCTCTGAGCCTGGCCTCAGATAAGGGTAATTGTGACAGGGGACCACTGCAATCTGCAGTTTTAACCTTATGCAACTGTTTCACACTCCAGATTTTTGTCCCACGTCAGTTCTTACACGGAAACCCCTGTTGTGGCTTGTATCGTCTCCGGATTCCTTGCAGCATTGCTCTCCTTGCTGGTTAGCCTACGGGACCTGATAGAAATGATGTCCATTGGCACGCTGCTTGCCTACACGCTGGTCTCCGTCTGCGTCCTGCTCCTCCGATACCAGCCTGAGAGTGACATTGATGGCTTTGTCAAATTCCTTTCCGAGGAGCACACCAAGAAGAAGGAGGGCATCCTGGCCGACTGTGAGAAGGAAGCTTGCTCACCAGGCAGTGAAGGAGAAGAGTTCACTGGCCCACCAACCAACACGTGTGGAGCAAAAAATCTTCCATCACTGGGGGACAACGAGATGCTAATCGGGAAATCCGATAAATCCACCTACAGTGTGAATCACCCCAATTACGGCACAGTAGACATGACCACAGGGATAGAGGCAGATGAGTCGGAGAACATCTACCTCATTAAGCTGAAGAAGTTGATCGGACCTCGCTACTACACAATGCGGATCCACCTCGGACTGCCAGGGAAAATGGACCGCCCCACGGTGGCCACAGGCCACACGGTCACCACCTGTGTGCTCCTGCTGTTTGTCCTCATGTTCATTTTCTGCTCCTTCATCATTTTTGGGGCAGACTACATCTACGAGCAGAGCTGGTGGGCTGTCCTTCTTGTCGTGCTGATGATCCTGCTCATCATTGTGCTGGTGTTTGTCATCCTGCAGCAGCCAGAAAATCCCAAGAAGCTGCCCTACATGGCCCCTTGCCTGCCCTTTGTCCCTGCCTTCGCTATGCTGGTGAATATCTATCTCATGTTGAAGCTCTCCACAGTCACATGGATCCGATTTGCCATCTGGTGTTTTGTGGGTGAGTCCCAGGTTCATTTGTTTTATTATTTTAACTGGCCTTCTTTGGAAAGGGTGTTAATAATAACTTGCCTAATTAGAGTGCTTAGGCAATGCCTCACTTGGAGTATTGTGTGCAGTTCTGGTGTTCTCAACATAAAAAGGACATGGAACTGTTGGAACAAGTCCAGA